>JAAOAR010000332.1:0-19421 GCA_013395995.1 Fusarium pseudoanthophilum | reverse complement strand
GACGCGGGGGCTAGGAGGTGTGTATAAGGGAAAGGGGGGGGGGCGAGTGGCTCGTGTGGGTTGACAGGCTGAAGGTGATGAGATTAATGCCTGTCCCAGATCTGGAACAACGTCTCAAGTGGATCGAATTGTGACAGGGGTCAACGCCGTCCTCAAGGTTTGCTCCAAAGAACTGTAATGCGCGGGATGTCCTCTTCTAGGATGGTAGTGGTGCTGTCTGTCTGTCGCCTGTCTTGTGCTGTGCTGTGCTGTGCTGTGCTGTGCTGTGCTGTAGGTGGTAGGCCTGGCACGGGTTCGATCCGTCCGTCTCGGGGATTTTGAGTTGGCGAATGTCTTACACCGGCATAGATAGTTGCTTTCACTCTATCCAAACAGAGACCGAGTAATGTCGGCCGTGGGAAGGAAAAGGGTCGGTCCTGGTCCTAGCCTTGACTTGGTCTTGGTCTTTGGGCTGTTGATGAGGCCCTTGTCACTTTGATCCTGGTAGATGTCCCTGTCCTTGCTCTGCTCTGGCTTGTCTTTTTCCTTTCTCGTCCTGTCTGTATGACTGATGACGGGGGAGTAGCAAGAGTGGCTGATATGTGCCTGGATGGAGCTTGTTGATGAAAAGTAATTGAGAGGGATGGGCAACAGCAAAACTGAGTTCTAAATGACAATACAACCTTACAACCGTCGATCAAAGCTGAGCAACAAAAAGTTAGTTGATAAGGTGTGTGTTTTATACGAGTGAATGTGGTTGAGTATGTATGTATGTATTGAAATAGGTTGGTCGAGGAGATCAAACCAGAAAACCGGAGTAAACGGCTTTCTCTTATAGATATCTCCAGATCACACAAACGCGATGGCCGACTGGGCTGGAAAGAAAGAACTATGAATTATGCTTCACTCTTCTCGGCTTCATGAGCGACAAGCTCACCAAGCCGCCACCCTTGAGGTGTCGATAATATCTTGTTGTCGTTTGCCATTGACCGCGCGTTACGTAGGTTGGTTTGACCTTTTCGCATGTACGCATTCCACTTTTTCTTTTCCCCTTGGACGCCGACGCCAACGCCATAGTCGCTGCCGTGATCGACCCAGGGCACAGGGGCGTGTGTGAACGACCGAAGTCTGGATGACAATTGTTAGGGAAAAGAACAACAACTAGCAATAGACGAGAAAGGAGACAACCACATAACCAAGCAGGGGAGAAGGGGAGGGGGGCAAAAGGAGAAGAAAAAAAAAGTCAAAAAGCCGCCAAAGCAAAGTGTACGCCGTACTGACTACCTTACTTAGCCTAAGGGAATTGGGTGTATGGTTGACAATTTTGGTTTTGTACTGGTAGTTTAAGGTTTGCTTCCCTTGGCCTAGGGTGTACTGTAGACAAGGGAGGGAGTGTCATGATACACCATGGGTCCAGAAAGGAAATCGGCCCAGCCAAGGAAGGACGGAGAGTATAGGAGACAAAGCAAAAGCGAAGGCAAAAAAGGAGGCTACGCCGTAACGAGAACCTGGCTGCAAATACAGTATGTATGTATGTACATATACCAGTGACCAGTGGACGGGCCCGAAGTCAGATCGCAGGCTCCAGACTTCGGGCTTCAGGCTTCAGACCCTCGTGAGACCAGCTCCGGCGTGACTCGGCCTTGCAAGGAATTTGGGGACTACCTGAGTAGCAGTCGTGGCCCGGGAACCTGACCCTGGTCAATTTTGGTTGATTAATTGATTAGTAACTCAACTCGCAGAGCGCGATGTACTGTAGATCTGCTTCAGATCTGGGTATGTATGTACATATTCATTCCAGTAGTGGCGCGATACAACGGGCTTTTGTGTCTTGGACCCGTTCTGTATCATGTCGATAATGCAACCACTAGTAGGTCATTTTCCATGAGACGCCAGTTCAAAGCAGGGCTGACAGAAGGATCAACAGCACAGCGCTCAGAGCATGCCCTGGCACCTGGCGGCCCTGGGACTGATGTTGACGTTGAGATTGACATGTAACTGACAGTTGTCAGTTGTGGCGGAGTGGAGTTTGTTTGGTCTGACCTATTGTCATGACCCGTCGTGCCCATCCTTTTATGTATGTGTCCGTATGTGCATTCAACGTTAACGTTTGGTGGTAATTGTGTATGTACTGGTTTGCCGGTTATTAACTTTTGATTCTGGTTGTCCATGATGGAGATGGAACAATGGAGGCCATGTTCTGTAGCATGATCCGTGGGCCCTGACGTCTTAGTCAGTTCCATGTAATAAGGTCTCGCCGAGATATGGATGGATGGATGTAGTACCGACTGGTTCCCCGATCCGTACTTGTAAAAGTTTCTTTGCGTGTTCTGACTGAATAATGGCTTTTTTGCCTTTCCCCCCCTGCTGTCTTTTTCCACTCTGCTGTGCCTTTACTAGGGTTCCATGATGTTAGTCCAGTCCCCGATTTGGGGATGCCTGAAAGAGAAAAGCCCCCGTGGGGTGCTCGCTCAATACGGAGCTTGATAGCGCTTACTCAATTGGTATAAAGGATCAGGAAGGTACATGCCTCTTGGTCTCAGAAGCGCGGCAAACCTCAAGTACACGCATGCCGCCTGCCCATGACCGAAAAGGCCACGCTAGTGAAGCAGTAGTTGCCTTGTTGGGCCTGATAGACTTTGGTACAGGGAGCTCGCTCGTCAGCTCGCTCGTGTGGAGTTGGAGCTTGTGAATCTTGAATTGGGGGCCTGAATCTTATACTCCCGTGTTGATGATTTGTGTTGGCTAAGCTCCGTAACCTTCGGAATAGTGCGGTGTTACGGATACAATTCCGTTCTTTGTGTCATCATAAAAATGCGGTGAAGGTTATGGGATAACTAGTAAAGTTTCAAACACTGGCCAGCGGCGGAATTGATGCTCCCGAGCTTGTGTAAATACTAAAATGCCTGATCTCGTGAGAACATCGTACCAGAAGCACAGCCCATAACCTTGATCGATACCCTTTTGTCTCGATATCATAGATACCTACTTACTCTACTCCGCACTCTGTATGTAAAACGGGTAGTTGGTTATTCATCACTCCCAGGAGAGTTTTCTATGTGATACATACTCAGCTCAACTCCGAACAGCCCTATGTGTCCTACATACACACACAGTTAGTACCAGTAAGTTGTTCCAAGCCCTCGGCGCTTGGTTAACGGCGCAATCCACCTGGCGTCACTGAGGACGACCCTTATACCCACCATGCTTCTGGATTCTTTCTAGTACCGACACCAAGCTTCTCCTTTCCTCCCAGATTAAGCTATAGCCCATTCCTGTGGCTTTCGTCCCTGTCGATTCCATTCCTGAAATTTCCAGAGTTCAGCCTCTGTGGGACGGATCAGTAAGGAAAAGCTTTCCTCGCAACAATCAAGTACGCCATTGATTCTGGTTGTTGTCCCTTTTGGTGTCGCGTCATCATACTTCAGGGCTCATTGTATGTACAGTGCCTTGCCTAGCTAGGTAGGTAGCGTTATGACATCACGTCAATTTCCATTGATGGCCTAACGACGGTAGACGCACTGTTGACATCCATCCAGATTTGGTGCAGTGCCAATTATGACACAGCATTTGGGAGCTCGACGGCGATGTGCCGGGAATGCAATGCAGCAGTCCCCACGCCATTGTTGTTCTCTAGGTACTTGTAAGACAGCGTGAACAGAATTGAGAATTGCATGCATGTGCATGCAGGTAGGCAGGCAACAGGCAGGGCCTGTCACTCGGCCGGCCCTTTCACCTTTCAAGATGTTTTCTTTTTTCTTTTTTTTTTTCTACATGCTTTTTTTCTAAATAGGGTTTATGCGTCGTACTAAACACAAACCGCTAACATAATGATTCAACGACGGTTGGGCTGCAACATGCAGGTTGGCTGCTCGGAGCACACTAGCCCACCAGAAAGTTTTGCACTTTGTCATCTGCACCCGCTCAGTCTTTGACAGACAGACAGACACTTTGACAATGAAGAGAGCTCTTTTGTGCAAGGCAGATTCAAAAGATGCGAGCTCCTTGCTCCTTGCTCCTTGCTCCTTACTCCCTACTCCCGTCCATACTCTGCTGTAGGTACTTACATTTAAATGCTCCCGCTTTTCATACTCCACAACCTCCGTCCTTCTCCACTCAACCCGGGCATGGATTCGGAGACTCCCAGGTCCAAGGGTTACTGGTAGAACTTTGAGAACTTCGCCTAAAACTCTAAAACTCTCAAACTCCGCCAGCCTCGGCATAGATCATGTTTGCTCATCCATCCGTCGCGGTGTCCTTGACAACACATCGAGGTTGCATATGGCGATTTATCTAAATGTCTCACCGACTGTTGCTAACAGGTTTCTTGAGTAACTATGCACTGCTTCGCACATCTGTCACGCGCTTGTCTCTGACGATGGGGGCGCTTGCTTATCTAGTCTGGTACTATCCAAACTATATTTGTCGTGGTAATTTGGTTATTCGAATTTCCTGCCTTGGCGGCCATATGATTGAGTCAGCCGTGATACGACTCCTTATCACCTTGAACAGTCTAGCAAGCAATAAAGCGAGCGAGCCGCGTCGACTGGAAAATAGATCCATGCCATGCCACGATACTTTGCTTCAAAATAGTACTATGTATTTGGCTCCGCTCAGCCGGCTGGCTCAAGGCTGGCTTTGATGAACTCTCAGTCGTGAAGACATCATCAATGGTCTGAGGTCCCACAGCAAAAATTCACCTTCTGTTCTCCTATTCAAGCTCCGACCAAACTGTATCATTCTGAGGATCCAAAAGTTTGACTTTATTATGACTCCATCTGGAAACACATCTCGTGTATTGGCTGTTCCAGCGTTTGGGGACAGCAAAGTTTATTCGTGTTTGGAGATTTTTGCTGAATGTCGCTATTCCATTGTTCTACCGCTAGATACATACAGTCCTCTGTGTTCCGGGTTATTGGGCGCGTGGAGAGAATATCAGAGTTTGAGGGACGACTGTGTGCGTGGTTGTTGCAAACTCTCAGCAGGGCGCCTAATACGGATCATCGCCAAGACACCAAGCTAATGTAACGATCAGTGACACCTCCACTATGTAAGTGGCACTATTATTCCCAGTCTCATTTCCATTTCTCTCCGACGTTGCAGCAGCCTGACTCAACATCGTCATAAGTGTGCCCTGTGACCCTTGAGACAACAACCAACACTTGCCATGTCCTTTGCATTGAGTCAATCTTTTATTCTCACCGGTCCGGTAGCTAGTTAATTGGCGATGCAACAGCACCAAAGCGTCATTACAAGTCGCAGTCTACTACACAAACGGACTTCCAATCGTCACTTGAGTTGAGATGGATGAAAGCTGGACCGGACCTCTTCCGCAATGGTCCACAGACTGTTCCGCTCCAGTTCCAGCTCCAGCTCCAGATCTCTTTGTCCCGAAAAACATGTGGGGGATCATGATCCATGTGATTGTCGATGCCAACCCTGACTCTCCGGAGTTATGGCTATCCACCTGAACCAGACCAGACCAGACCAGGTCCTGGGTGCATGTTGAAGCACGAGAGAATTGGCGAGCTACGCGCCGGGACAACTACATAAGATTTCCGACCGTAGAGCGGCAAAGTCACGAATCAAAGGGCTAGGTAGTAATGATGAGCACCTTGGCCTCTGGTCCCCTGCTTCGGTTTGATTTCGCATCACATCTCACAACCGTCGATGTCACAGTAGCCGACTAGTAGGACCTTGGCCTTGACTGTGCTCCTTGCTATCCGTACATAGGTACATTGGATTGGATGCCTAGGTATACATACTAAATAGGAGCCACTTTTTCCCACATGGCATGGCGAAATCGCCGCCTGATGGTTGAGCCAGACGCTTTTCTCCGTTTCTGCTGACGTTGTGATTGTAAACTGCCTGCCAGTCTTGAGAAACCATTCACTCATTCATTATCTTGAGTTCCACCCGCCCTGTCATGTAATTTCCACGGACCGTCCACTACTGTGCTAGGCGTGTCCACCGCTGCTTCATCGCCAAACTCTATTGTTGAGCACCAATTGTTCTCCCTGCTTTGTTGGATTGCTTGCCTCCCTGTTTGCTTGCTAAGCCTTTACTACGTCGTACGTGAACTGGATGCTCCACGTTTTGTTTGAGCCGTTGGGTTGATCATTGCAAGGATCCCTTGCACGGGCAATCGCAGGCCTAGTTGATTGCCATCTATCCGTAGTCCGTACCTGGCTGGGCATCTCGATTTTTATTTGGTTTTGTCTGTTCTCCTACGTTAGACAGCTTATTTTGTCTTCCTCACGGCGAATTGATTGCCGTTTTAGGCCACCACAATAAGCAAACAGTTGCACTTCAACGGCCCGAGTTTCAGGGCTTACACTAAGAAAAAGAAAAAAAGAAAAAAAGAAAAAAAGAGAGACGGGCAGAAAACGGGTAGGGGCGAAAACACCAAAAACCCAAATCAAGGTTTGAATCACGAGAACGAGAACGGTGAATGACATCTCGCGTGCGTCTAAACATTGCAAGGCCACCCAACAGCGGATCGCACTAGGTAGGTATGTACAGTACATACATATCAGGCCCGCTTCTCGGAGCCGCTGTTTGGCGCCCTTTGGTACGGAGGGAGTACCTGATGCATATTGCATCCAACCCATGTGTGTTGTAATGCCTACCCATCATGGAAGGTGATGTACTATGGGAAACTCAGGAATTCGAGGGAGTGAGCCTGTAAATGGCAGGTTTTTCTCCAAACTCCAGGCCCCAAGGTGGACAATGCCCAGTCACAAGTCTCCTCCATCCAATGCATATCATCAAGCCCACCTTATCGAAAACCGCGGAACAAAGCCAACCCTGGTAAAGTTCCCACCGCTAAGAGTCAGGCACTCGAAACAATCGTCAACTTAACCAGCCGTTATTCCCGCTCACTAAAGCCCGCCCCAGTTCTTTGATTGATTACTGCAGGGGGGTCAACGTTACCTGAACCTTGATTTTGAACCCTGACTTTCTTGTGCTTGTTGACCTGTCATGCATGGATTCAACGGAAACATGAGCGCCCGGGACTAGCTCCAGTTCTGGATATTTAGAGACAATAGGATCTTTTTACTTTCGCACCATCGAAGATCTCCACTTCCTCCGAACGGGTTTCTTTCCAGTCTTTTACAGATCCCCGAAATCATGAGGAGCCTTTCGCGACTCGCTCGGCCTTTGCTATGACATCGGCCAGGGCAAAGCAAAGTCAATCAGCAGCAAACTGACTCTTGAGCCTGAATCGTAACGCCGTGGGTCAAACACGGTTGAGACAGGTTGCCAAATCCACAACCAACGGCGCTTCCAGAACTTCTAGTCGCCTTCTTTCCCTTCTCCGTCTTGTCTAATGTCCACAATTGACGCCCCGCTCGCTGCTTGAGGACTGAGGTGGTGACCTTCTTGGCGTTTCGAGGCCCTTTCTGGAGTTCTAGCCGCCACCAAGCATCCATTCTCGAGACAATCTCAAACAAAGCCCCATCAGAGCACATCGCGTTGTTCAAAACGTTGCGGTTGCAGATCTATCGGCGCACTATCCTCCTCTGGACGAAAGGCACGCCAAGCTTCTTACGACCATCATTGAAAGTCTGGGCTTCCTCACACCTGTTTCCCATTGTGCCATTCAGGTCACTCCCATTCGACGCCTCCACGTTAGAGTTTCAATGGCTTAGGCCATCCGAAGCCGGTTCCTGAGTACGATCCCGACTACAGTAATTCTGTTGGCTGATCACTGGCTCGGCGCCGCCGATTTTGCTGGATCTGTCTGCGGCCCATATGTTTCATTCATCCCGTGTGATTCAGCCACGGGAAACAAATGCCCAGATCCAGATGTGTGCTTCAGAGGTAAGGAGTCATACTATACAATCAAGCCTATCTATCAACAATTCCAGCCAACACCAAGGACTGACTACACTAATTATACAAATATACAAATACCGCCGTCTAAGTGGCTTACAATCCAAGCCAACCGTTTCAGAAATGGAGCGTTTCTGTGTTTGGAGGCTTGTGAGTTTTCAGTCTCAAACCGTTATGATGCCATCTTTGACCAGCTAAGCCTTCTTCTTTCCGATCTTATAGCCCCATGATCGAAGGATCTTGACGACCTTGGGTGTTAGGGCGGCCGTTAATGGCACCCGAATGAAGATAAAGCTCTTGTGAATGGCGTACGCCAGCGCCAGCTGAGTTGCTAAACCTGTCGCAGATTGAGTCGTTAGCCTTTCCCACCAACTCAGCAAGCTTCCTCTACTGCCCACATCACGAGCTGTTAGGGGGGATGGGAAGCATCTATTGCATGCGCCCAGGGGCAAAATCTAATGATAGTACTCACTAGCATCGGTACGATTGCGTTCCTCAGCCTTCTCGACACCCCATGTGGCCATCTCCATCTTGTCACTGATATCGTCATCGCCAAGTGCTCTCGCCTCAGCCTTCTTGAACGACTGCCAGTAGGTGTGCCAGGCCTCCCGAACAGTATCGGGGATCATCTGCTTGATTGACGACATCACACGATGTTCGACCTCGCCTAAAATGCGCCGGCGGCATCAGTTAGCAACCCACTGAGAATAAAGGTCCGCATGACCTCGTTGACGGATCTAGGTGAGGCCGCGGCAATCAATCAATATCTTACCGATTTTATCAGCACCGACCATTCTAACAAACAAGAAACAGAACGGGAAGTCGAGAACGGTCAGCCCGAGGTAGACGCCAACGGTTACCCAGCCGTATTCCTTTGTAAGCTTCTTGAGTTTAGCGGTGAGGCCTTTTGGTTCCTCGGCTTCGCCAACGGTCGGCTTCTTGTTTGTCTTGCGCTTTGTGGTAGATCGAAAACCGCGCCTTAGTACGCCTTGGAGCATGCTTGGCGTTGTTGTAGAACGGATCCCGAAGCGAGCGCTCCTCAGTCTGGCCATCATACTATCCCAAGGGATGGCCTTCCATCTCAAAAGCTGACGTGCGGTCTTGTTTTGCGACTCTGATGTAAAGAGTCTCCTCCATGCGCCATTCCAGGCTGCCTGTTGAGCTGGTTGGCTAAAGGCGCGCAAAGGCGCACGCACGCCGCGAACAGGTTGTCTTAACATGATTGTCAAATGAGGTTGCTTTAGTCACAAAATCCAATGTCCTCCTGAGTCGTAGGTTTACAGTCGAAGAGAAGGTGGTTGAGGAACTTCGTGATCGGTCGAAACGGGCGAGAGGCGATAATTAATCGTAAACTGGTCGGAGCTTTCGGATTTAATGTGTTGGAATCAAGGAATTACAAGATGCGGGAAACCAGCCAGATTCATAATCAGAACATCGTGACTCTTGATAATGAAATTGCAAACCGTGATCAGGTTATCTTGCCGTTTTATCCCGAACTCGTTTGGTAGCAGGCGACCCGTCGTTCGAGAGAAATTTCTGGAGGTTCGGCGAGGTGACGATGATGTGGAATTACGCCACGATCAAGTGCAGGTTAAGCCACCAGTGGTTTTCGTGGCTGTGGTATCACGTGTTTCCTCATCACCAATAGGTAAGGTAGTGGTAGGTAGGTACACAGCAACGAGCAACAACTGAGATCTTCTCGCCACAACCATCCTTCAATCTGCAAAGCAAGTGACTCGTTTTGAAACAGTGTTTCGGGAAGCCTCCTGAGACTTTGCGAAGCTCCATGGACTTGAGTACATTGTCTGAACCCCCAAGTCTCGGGCCAGTGTTCAGAATGAGTTTGCCAAGTTGCACGAGCAGAAGAATGGGAAGTGTCTCAAGCTAAGATTGCCTCATTCTGAAGCTAATGGCTGTGTAAGAGATCCTTCTGCCTTTGCCGTATATGAGTATGTAACTACATTGCGGTATCATCGGCAGGACACTCATAGTTGGTGGATATAACCTACAACTGAGAATAATTCAGTATTTGGCTTCCTTGGACGCCTATGAACACAAGCCAAAATTGAGTTAGCATACCCTTTATGTCTTGGAGGTCTCATCTCTCGGTTCGTTCCATAATGGGAATATCGTGTTGTTATTAAACATTTCTCACCTTCCAAGTCGCTTGATGTAAGTCAGGGGCAGCATAGCATGGCTCTGAGTTAGTGCTGATCGTCAAATCGCATCGAGAACATAATATGCAGTGCAACATTGCACTGCGGGCTTCATATTGAGCTCTTTTCGGGAAAGAGCGAAGAGGCGTCATAGTACTATGCATCTTGGCGTATGACGGCTATTGTGTGATGGTGCTGCAAGTGCCTGCTCACAAATATGGAGAGAGCGTGGTTTTACTCTCGTCGACTACCTACAGATAGAGGTATCACGGGAATGAATTTCTGTTTGAATCGCGATCTCTAGGTAGGTATTTAAGACATACAAAGACACCTGCATACCTGCTTAGGCACAGATCAGCTCAGTGTCCAATACAAGGAAGTTGCCTGAAGAAACCACAGGCAACTGTTGCGAGCACTGCTTGGCAGTGATATCGACTCTCGGTCAGTACCTATTATATGATTTTACTTAACCTAGCGTTCTTCCCCGGCTCTTTTCCAAGCAGCTCCTTGACTAACCCTTACTTGAAGTTACCTCTTTCTTGCAATTCCAACTTCATTTGCCGGCATATGCACATAAGTAAAGTGAGGCACCTAGGTACTTAGGCATGGCCCATATGAGGTGAACCTTCCTATCTCAGTCTTTGCTTACTCGTCCACTCACTCATTTTTCAACTCTCACTGTCAAACCTTTACAACCTCTCTTCTCAATCAGATTCTCATGCTTGGACCTGACGAGTCCATCTCGGCAGAAAAATGAAGGTGTACGAGTGACATTGCAGATACGGGATTCCGACCTTACTTCGACAAACTGTCAATCACATTCGCCCATCACTGTCCTCTTGCAAGTCCCATCACACTCAACGGATGGCCTGAGTTGATAACAGCCAATTTCCCAACTCATCACCGTTGAATAGGGCCATTGATTCGTTTCTTCTCACTCGTTACACTCTAATCACATCGCATACCAACGATGCCAGCTGCCATCACATACGGCAAGAAGAGGAATAGAAGTATCCTGATGACGCTGGGAACACGCCGCCAAAGAGCCATACCAAAACCTTTACTACATGCCCGGCTGCGTATGTTATCCCACATGTCTTCCCTGGCCAACTTCTAACTATTTCGGAAGCAGAACTCCATATAAACAATTCCCCCGAGAAAGCTTCCCGGAAGAGAGCAATGGTTGAACCGCAAACTGCGGACGAAATGGCAAGCTGGTTACTAGACGATTCCACACCAGAGCGCCTCTCCAATGAAGGGGAAGACTTGTCTCCAAAAAAGCGACGGACCACTACACCGAGGAACTCGGTTTCGATTGATAGGAATGAAGCTATCTCGCCACTGGATTTCCCTTCACCTATCAAAACACCACTCAGATCTTTAGATACTCACCCTCGAGCCTCTCGCATGGGCAAGCACTCGCCATCGAAAGCCGTGGGAAGGGTTCCTAGACGAGCTGCCACGACTGGTAGACACAGGGACACATCACAAAAGCGACTAAGTACAAGCTTACGACGCCGCCATGTGCCTACGAGATCGCTGTCTTATGACCCCCTCAAATTTCACCCTACGAAAGACTTCGCAGTGGCGACATCTGTGGCGCTCGATGCCTGTGACAATAATGCGAGAGATCGAGTTGCAGAAGGATGCCAGATTACTCACACCCAAGACCGGTGTGCTGGTGAAGAGATTACGGGGAAACTGGCCGCTATGCTGGCCGCTACCAATGCACTCAAGCCTTCGCCACAACAGGCCAACTGCTCGACCTCAAGATTCACGCGTATGGTACCGTCGAAAGTACGTGCAAAAGTCTCGAATGCTTGGGATCGCTTCCATCCAAAAGCCGTGAATTACGAGGAAACACAGGCTCCGACCTTCTCCCACTCAGGCGATGAACAAGGTGATAGGTGGATTAGAGGGAGCATTGTTCCGACTCCTCGCTCACATGCATCAACTGAGAATGCTTCTCCGATCAGTAACATTGAGCTCCGCTTGAATGAAGGGGATAACCTCAATAAAAGTAAAGTCCAGCAAATAGTTGGAGGTCGCGTTAACAGAAAACCATTAGCAGACGATGGAAAGTCACTCAGAAATGGGAAACTTGTGGAGGATCCATTCTCTGAACGAGCTGACAAGCGAGCTCTAACATGTTTCGAAAACCGACTGACTCAAGGCTCAAACGATGGTCCAAAGACGCCTCCTCCTTCGCTATGCAATCCATTCGAATCCGAGATGGGATTCGACGACAACATTGAAGATAGGTTCTTGAACAGTACACCAGTCGGATCTTCAACCCCTCGGATTCTAGTCGAGCGTCCATCAACGTCAACGTCGAGCAGTAGTTGCTGCTCCGCGGACAGCGATATGCACATACCAGAGAAGCATTTTAATAAGAAACCGGGATCCATTTTGACGACTGGGCGAAAAGTACTGCAATACCACTTTTCGGGCCATAAGCTTTTAGATCCTGATGACGATGTGTTGGCTAATCCGGCCACTCAAGCTCGACAAGTTTCGGGGAAAGCGAAGAGAAGTTTACATACCTCTAATTGGATGAAGAAACACCCGTCACCCAGCAAAGAAGCTTTGGAAAAGTTGGAACTCCAATTCCAGCAGTATACTCATGTTCGTGTCTCTGAGCCTGTCAAGCACGATAAGGATGAGCTTATAATGGAATCTTTGGACGCAAGTCCATCTCTAAGGGCATGTGAAAGGAGAAGATTGAGCTTGGCTCGTTTGCCGGTTACCAATATTGACGAACTGGTCGATCCTGTGTGCGGGAAAGTTCATCATCGTCGAGGCTCCTCAACATCGATGCTTCAATTGGTACGAAGCCCTTACGTGCTACAAAATTCGGTCAAGTTGCACAAGGATATTCGGCTGGCGCCCCCTTACCGTCCGGCTGGTGTTTCCCCTTCTGATGTAGATGAGTTACATTAGCAAGTTGGGGGAACATGGCGATAGTCAGTAAACTTTTGCATTAGTCAGAAATTATCTCAGGTGACGGAAAGCCGTGAGCGTACGGGCACAGATTGTAGTTTACGAAGGGGCAAAAATAGCTGCCATTATTATATGGATTACAAGAAAACCGAAAGGCTAGGTGGTTAGGACGGACTGTGAGATTGTGATAGATAAAGTCGCTGGTAGTGGCAGTCCGGATTTATGCTTGTCTAAAGCCGTGTAACAAATCATACTATTATCCTCAAATCCCAGTAGAGGGTATCGACGCTATCATAATGGTACATGTTGTGTATAAGTTCAATGTCCGTGATTCCATACTCCGTTCGACTTGCTGGGTTTCCTATGTCCTCGGTCTTCTTGATAACCGCTTGACATAACTAACAGTTTACTTATGATGTTTAATAGCGGTGGTGACGCGCACCACGACCATCAGTACCGCGCATGCGTCGAGTACCAGCAGCCTTTAATGACGTTAGTAGGCCGCTGGCCCGAGAGCAGTTAGTCTAGAATGAACATACCTTGACGCCAGGTCGGCGAGTCAAACTACCCTTGAGCTTGAGGAGGGCACCGCTGACCTTATCCTTCATGGAAGGTCGACGCTGGTGGTGATGAACAGGCGCAGCGGTTGTAGCATGAGTTCGTCGGCCAGCACCGCCGCTGAACATTCCGCGGCGACGGGGCTTTGTGGTTGTGGTTGTGGTGGTTGTTGTATGGCGATGAGAATGGGCTGGAGCACGGCGACGGGTGCTGAAGATGGAGCGGCGGGGAGCGGTGTGACGGTGAGTTCGTGTGAGAGGCATGATGAATGGTTTATAGTATAGTAGGTAGATTGGATGTGGAAGTCAAGTAGAGTGTGCTTGTGCTTGTGCTTGTGCTAGTGCTTGTGCTAGTGTTTTTGCTTTTGTGGCCTGTTGTATTGATGATTTTGATTCTGATAATGATGTTGAGAAACGACTGTAACGGGATATTATATACACATTTGGATGGTTGCGCAATCAAACAAACGTACTTGACCACGGAGGAACCATGCTTGGCCAAGAATTATTGCATCACCTATTACGATCATTGATGAAATGCGTAGGGAAACCTGGTCATCGGATCTCGTTGTCTGCAGATCCAAAAGAGTTGATACCACTATCAACCACCTCTAACTTGGACCCTGAACGAAGGAAATGGCTAAAAAGACCCTGGATGAGGAGCAAAACTTGGAAATAACTATCTACAGAACAGGTTGGGGACGAATCGGACAGTGGCGGAATTGACGTTTTAAAGATGTACTGAAACGTCACTAGATGGGATGCAATCGAGTTTAATTGGTAGGCGGGTTACTAGTAGACCCTTGTTCAAGATGCAGGGTCCAACGGGTTTCCAGACAGGGCCTTAGCAGTGGAGGTGATGTCATAGGGCTGCAGATGAATTAGAGTGGATGAGGTACTCCGTACTCAGTCGTAAATGACTGGCTTTACAAAGTTGAGGGACGATGAGTACCTAGGCGCTAGGTACTAACCTATGTTAAAGTTGGTTATGATTGCGTCTATTAATAGGTCTCATTATTTCTTGTCTACCTATCCAAGTGAGGTTTGGAGATGAGATGACGACGACGATGATGATGATGATGAGCAAGATCGAGATGGGCATGAGATCAACCGTGACAGGATGGCCTACATGAGAATACCCAATATTTCCAACTTCCATTGCTTCCCTAGAGCCTGGGTCCCTTAGGTCGCGGTATCCAACGGATATCGTAACGTTGTACAGTCGAAAACCTCATTTTAGCCAACTGGAACCATTTCCAATACGATGCTGCCCTGCCTTCAGGGTAATAGCATCGGCCATGAGATTGCTAAGCCCGTAAGTTATTCTTGATGGTCTCCAGATCCTTGGTTGAGAACCCAAGGCCCTTCACGTAGCCATCCCATCCTCCATACTCAGCTTTGACACCTTGGCCAAAAGCCTCCCAGAAGCTCGGGCGTAGGCTAACCATGTTCCAAAAGCCAGGCTCCTCAGCGCTCTTCACGTCGATGTTTGCCAATACGAACAAGAGTAGACGCTCGCGTGCTGGCTCGATACCAATCCGTGATAGCATGTAATCGAAAATGACGTCTTGTGGCTTTGTGCCGGCAAGGGTCTGCAGGAGCCCTGCCATGACGCCCGTGCGGTCACGGCCAGCTGTAGCTCAGTGTTACGATTAGTTTCACAACCATTTGAACATAAACTTGATTTGTTTTCCTACCAGTGCAGTGGAAGAGAAAAGGCTCGTTCGGTTTGTCCCTCACGTGTTCGAGGACTGCTTGGATAGAGGGTTTGTACGCCGCTATGACTGCCATCAGCTGCTCCCTCCAAGCAGTTCTGCCATCACCAACAGCAAAGTCGGCGGGAATAGGCTGGGGGTATTCAGCAACGCGCTCGCAGAAGACAAACTTGACGCCGCTTATTTTTGGACTGGGATACGTTGCTCGCTCCTCCTTGCAGCGAAGATCAAAAACAGTCTTGACATTGGCAGTGAGCCAGGCCATAGCTTCTGGATCGGCCGCGGCGGCGTCAAGCATACCAGAACGGAAGATATAGCCAGGGCGTATGGCGCTGCCGGGGACACCACCTAGATCACGGAGGTTGATGATCGATTCAATAGGGATGAAAGGTTTGGAGTTGAAAGCGGCCGTGAGGGTGTCGGCTGGAAGGGGCTCTCGAACGTGGACAGCCGCGATGGACTCAAGTTCAGCTCGCGAGAGAGTCATGCTTGGGTTTAGCCTTTTCTTCTTTGTAAATGGCGAAATTGTAAAGATGACAGCTATCGTTCGTTGCTGTTGTTGCCGATATGATAGTGGTGGGTAACTAGGTAGGTAGGATAGAAACTCAAGCTGACACTCTCGGATCAAGTCTACCAGTGCCATGCGGTTATATAGGCAGCTCTAGGTACTAAGGTAAGCATCTAGAGATATAGATAGGCTACCTCTTCAGTGTATCAGCTACAGCAGCATCCTTTTTGCCGTATTCAGCCAGTGGTTATCGCAAGCCATCACAAACGGCGACCCCAAGTCTCTATCTCCTATCGTTTAAGACCAGTGGAGTTTGGTATTTGAGAGGGAGCTATAGAGCTGCTATTCTCAGCACTTACATATGTATCCTTAAAAGTACATCACACGGGCAAACAGTTGTGAAATCAATCGGAGCTTTGGTGATTCAATTAAGGTACGAATTAATGTGGAGAGCTAGCTACTAGGTAACTTAACCTAGGACTCTGGGGTAAGTAAGCTCACGATCAAGATGCAATTACCTAGGTACCTAGGTAAGGATCCCAGGCTGACACAAGTCTTTTTCATAAAGCTGAATGGAAGAAAGACACCTCCATATACAGTAATTCTAGATATGTCTTACAGGTAAATAATATCATCATCTTTTCTATGATGCGTACTATCTGAATCAATCTTTGAGACACAAACCTCTCTTCACGTACATACCGTACGTACCATGCAGCTTCCCCCACAAAGATCAATGAAATCCTTATCGATAACACACAGCTATCAAATCATGGCTCGCACATCACCCCAACAGTCACTATCTCTAAAAGATCCAATGCCTTTACAGAACTGGGCTCTGTTATTTAAATCAGGAGAAGCAGTTCAGTTATAAGCCACGTGCCCGATGATGGCTGTCACAGCCTCTTTGGTCAGATGGGGACTAGTCCTGCCCCTCATAGTTGTCGCTTTTGCTGTTGCATACCGTCTTCAACAGCCACTCGCAGCTTCGGACGAGGGAGATTCAGCAACATATTGTTATAACTCCATCCGAACACATGATCCTGAGCAGGCTGTAGCTCAATGCTTCACTGTTGCGGATGGCGTCTTTACTGCTGTTGGCCCACGAGACGCTGATCAGTCCGTGATAGATGGCTATGTGATTCCAGGACTCTGGGACGGACATGGTCACTTGCTCCAGTACGGGGAGTTCCTCCACTCTGTTGATTTGTTTGGTGCCAAATCTCTCACGGAAGTGCGTACGAGGATCAAAGACTATATCTCTGCCAACCCTGGGGCCGGATCGAAAGACAATTGGGTTCGCGGGGTTGGATGGGATCAGACCTTTTTTGGGCGTATGCCCACAGCTGTAAGATACTCATATCTATCAGCTTCCCACCACACACTAAGAAGTTATAGGCAGATATCACACAGGATACAGAGCTCAGCGGCATCTATCTCATGCTTGATCGCATTGATGTTCACTGCACTTGGGTTTCCCAGCCTGTTCTCAATCTCCTTCCACCAGACCTCCCTGAAACTGTCCCGGGAGGTGAGATCATCCGTGACCCTGGCCTTGGCGTTTTCTGCGATAACGCGATGGAAATGGTCATCTCGATTTGGCCTCAGCCTGGCCGGGACTTCAAGGCTCGTACAGTCAAGACCGCCATGAAGCGCCTTAACGAGGTTGGTCTTGTTGGCATGCACGATGCTGGGGCAACTCCAGATACTTTGAATCTCTACAACGAGCTCTCTTCGGGAGACGACTGGACCCTTCGTGTCTATGCAATGTTGGAATGTTCTCAGCGTAACTCGTACTGCCCAGAGGAAGCTGTCAAGTTTGCCCGGGACGATGATCGCTTTGCAGTTCAGAGTGTCAAGCTATTTGCAGGTACGTGTCTCCATCGAAATCATCCAAGGCAGTGACTTACCTCAGACAGACGGCGCTCTCGGAAGCTGGGGCAGCGCCATGCTCGAACCATACTCCGATCACCCATGGACCTCAGGCTCGCTCCTTATCAACGCCTCCGCTCTTACTGATGTGACCAAGCGTTGGGCTGCCGACGGCTACCAGGTCAATATACATGCTATCGGTGATCTTGCCAATCGTAACGCTGTTGACGCTCTTGAGGCGGCTCTTGTCCAGCAGTGTCTTCATGAGGCTACCGCTCACGGTGCACACCCTTCGACTCCGGACCAGTCCGCAAACGAGTCTCGCGACCAGATTCAAGCACGTGCTGCTTGTCAAGCTCGACATCGCTTTCGCATCGAGCACGCCCAAATAATTCACCCTGATGATCAGCGACGGATTCGAGAGGTCGGCATCATCCCCTCTATCCAACCCACACACGCAACATCAGACATGAAGTATGCTCTTGCTCGTCTTGGTAAAGACCGCCTCTCATCCTCCGCCTACCGGATGCGTTCTGTTCTTTCTGCCCATCCGATTCTGGGTAGCGATTTTCCTGTCGAGCCCCCCAACCCATTCCAGGGCATCTACGCCGCCGTAACCCGTCGAAGCCCGCATACGGGTCGTGGAACAGACGATAGCCCTGATGGCTGGCACACAGAAGAGACATTGAGCTTAGATGAAGCTATGTGGGGGTTCACTGGAGCTCCCGCTTACGGGGCATTCCTTGATAGTCGCGCCGGTGTCATCCGCGACGGTGCTTTGGCTGATTGGGTTGTCCTTGATAGACCTATTGAGTCTTATGATATAGATGATTTACGCACCCTCAGTGTTAAGGAGACGTGGGTGGCAGGCAAAAAGGTATATGCACGATCTAACCATGACTAGATTTCCGGTCCTTTTTACCATAGAAAAACCATCTAGAGGGTATTGTCAAAGTTAAATATGACAAAGCTAGAAATAGAAGTTGTATTTTGTTGACCTCTCTGCACCTATATTCGCACACAAAATGATCTAACAGTTCTTTTAATATGGTACTGTTTTAGCAACTGAACGGAGCGTGTGAATGCCACCAAGTCACGACATCTCATAGACCTCTCCCGGGATGAAAGAAATGGACTCCCCCTTCTGTCCCTTGTGCGATAGAAATCAACCACCCGAACGCCGCGGAATAGGTCTTCGTTCCGAAGACCAGCCTCTGTAGAAACAAAGCTTGCAAAACGCTAACCTCAAACGCCGAATATCACGAATCAGTTTTCTTCTGGTGCCATGAACTCTAGTCCGACTTAACAATAAGCTTGTTTTCCCACCATTTTGCGAATTTGACTGTTGGGATATCGACCGCTCGCCAGAATATATCAGCCCACCAAAATATAGTTGGAATCACAAAGAAAGAGCTCAGGACGAAACCAGCAGTGAAGCGGTGCCCCTCGGTACCTGTCACACTATAGGACCATCTTTCGAAATGATATCCAACGGCATGGATGGCGGGTCCATGCATAAGATAAAGGGCATACGAGATCTTGCCCAAGTACTGCACGAACGCCGAGTTGAATACGCGCTGCCAGTTAGACGAGCGGCTCACTGCGAGAACAAACATAACAGAACCCGTACATTGCCAGTATCTGTACTTCTCGGCCGCCCACCACTTAGGAATCAGCGACGTGAGGTAGATCCAGCCCGGTCCTAGCTGAGAATAATCTTGTCCGCGGCGCCCACGTCTCCCCTCTTGCTCTCACCAACGAGGAGAAGACCCAATCTGATCAACGCCGTTGGTACGAGTGCGGTATGTGAGTAGATTTCAGTGACGCGAGCTTAAATCTTATGGGCCGACCCGATGAG
>JAAOAR010000331.1:0-66190 GCA_013395995.1 Fusarium pseudoanthophilum | reverse complement strand
TTAAGTAAGGTAGTTAAAATATGGATAAAATATAGCTTAAAATACAATAAATAATATATTATATCCCCTTAGAGAGGATAGCGCTTGCAAGTATTGACATGACATCCATAATGGTGATTGCCTTACCTATTGTTGAAGATTTGGTTTGTAAAAACAAGTAAAGCGTCCTGAGGTTTGCGAGGGGGAAATATTTCAGCAAATAGCTAGGTAGCTTTGATGGAAAGTGTGTAGGAAGACGGATTGAGCTAACCTTTCTTGGCCGAGGAATTAGAGCCTTTTGTACGCCTCCAAGGCCGGCCAAGGAGTCATCATCTAGGTTTTCCTCTCATCAGCTTTATGCTGTCGCGATTGGTCAGTCAGCATGATTAATGTTAAAATGGGAAACTAGAAGTGTTATTTGCAGTTGAGATTTGTGGCTGTGAGCTTATTCCAGCAGAGAGAACCTAGTATCCAACGGGTCATCCCGACTTAGGTGCAAGGGCGCCTGTTCGGTTACCTACATCCACATACATAAAGGAGTCTCTCTAATATCCAGATAAGCCATAATATGAACTGGCTGACCAAGTAAGTTCGACCCATACCTCGGCTTTCCTACGCCTTTCCTGTACTCGACACGATACAGTTGCTGCAACATTGTTTGCCATCAGACTCCCGCCGTCTCCCTACGTACGGATAGATTACTTGCTATCACTTCCGACATGTCAGCTGATCACAAAAAAGTAAGATCAGTCGCCGTCTTTTTAGCCGCAAACATTGGGAGCGACCCCGGTTACAAAGAGCTTGTACAACATGTTGCTGCAATGTTCGCTAAAAATAGATGGAAATTGGTGTATGGCGGATCCGCCCGAGGGCTAATGGGAATACTCGGCCAGACCGCGTCGACCCTGGGTGTCGATGTTCACGGGGTCAAGCCTCGCCCATTCCTCAAGTACGAAGAAACCGGCCAGCTCCCAAAGTTCGGTCATCATGAGCTAGTGGATGATCTGCACTCTCAAAAGAGACGAATAGCGGAGCTAAGCGACGCATTCATAATACTGCCTGGGGGATTTGGAACACTTGAAGAACACACTGCAATCCGGATGTGGTCAAAACTCGGCGTCTGCCGCCGCCCTATCGTGCTTTTGAACTTCCAAAACTTTTATACCCCTTTGTTGGACTGGATCACTGGAGCAATAAAGTCGGGGTTCATATCAGAGAACAGTGCCGCCGTTGTCTCGGTCGTCAACTCGATCGAAGAAATGAATATCTCGCTCTTGAAGCCGAACCCCCTGGCTGATAACGATGACAAGTTCGACTGGTCAGTTGTGGCTCCGGAACATACCAGCAGTCTTTTAGAATCACAACTGAAGTAACCACTTCTAGAAACCGCAGATCAGGTTTCTCTTTAACATTATCTGAAAGTTCAGTGGAGTATATGGCATACATGGAATTACTATAATTGAATAGAACCTGGTGTTATGGAAGCGAATTTCTATATCTAAAAATCTATCTTACCCTTTTCAACATGCGTTGGTATGACTTTTGTAGTGGCTAGAAACTTCTGCGCTGCTCTGGGAAACTACCCCTGGCCTTATCCGATGCTCTGAGAGACTTAGGACAGTTGTCTGCCCTGCATCAGCAGATTTATATCAATTTTATCAGTACCTCACTAGCGTCTTTATAGATCAGTATTATGTCATTATAGACCCCGTATTCTTAGGAAATGCTTTTAAAGTGCCGTATAATGGGTCATTCGAAACCTTGCCATATATAACCACGTCTAGTCATTCCCAACAATGATGCTTTCACTATATCAAAGGACCAAGTGGCGAGAAGCTATTGACCATGGAGGAAAGTTGGCAGTATGGAAGCGGTGGTGCAATTTCCAGATATCGATCACAACACTGCTCTGCGACAGATCTCCGTGTGAGCGTCTAGAGAAAGTAAACCCAACTCTCAAGTACCAAGCAAAAAAGTCCTGTTGTGCGAACTTTGATGAGCGAAAGACCGACCAAGATTGCATCGATCCCTTTGAATGCCGAGTTTATTGTGGCGGCTTGTCGCGTGCAAGTCGATTTCGCCCAATGAACTCTGACGATGCAAGTACCTTCAACGGACTGACTCTTCAAACCCGAAAACGAGCGATACCTTGGGCAGTTCTAGATGAAAAGGTTGAGGATAGAATTCTCAGTTGGGTATAGATCGCAAAAGGGTCCTTTTCACCGCAAGATCAAGTCTGACCACCAACTCCATTGCCAACAATTCTCTTTGCAATATGATCCAGGGGTTCGTAGTTGTGACGTCTTCATTAACAGGTCAATAAGCGTCGATTCGACAGTGGTATGCATACTTGAATGTGCCTCTCTTCTGCATAAGGCTGATCTCATAGCGTTACCTGATAAGACTGCATACCTAATGGAGGAGAGGAAAAGGGGGGATCTAAACTACTCTAAACTTAGGAAAAGTTTGTATGAAGTGATAAGAGATAGCCTAAGTCTTGTAAGACTTTACTCCTTTCATGCCAATCTATACTAAACTCATCATAATTATGCTAAAGTATTTATACACATGCTTAAGAGTAAATGTGGCCAGCTTCTTGTGGTGCTTTGGCTTGAAGCCCTCTGGTAAATCATCCATTTCCTCCTCTTGCGCAGCCATAGCCTCAGCAGCGAATCCCTCTGCCGCGATATCCAAATACTCCTCACGCTCCATTGCATCCTTTCCAAACCAAACGAAGCAGCCCCCATACTTGAGGAGTAGGGTATTCAGAATGAGACGACTTGTTCGGCTGTTTCCATCGAGGAAGGGGTGGATGTTGACGAATTTATGGCAGTATTTGGCAGCTAGAGCCACAGGGTCAATCTCTCCGCTTGCCGCTGCTGCTGCGATATCAGCCTTAAGAGAGGCTGTCAGATCTCGAACGGCCTTTGGGACTGTAGACTGATGAGGGAAAGAGTTGAAGCCTCGTTGGACTGGGCAATCTCGATAAATACCCCCGTATTCGCTGGACGGAATACCATCCGGACTATCGATTTTATACGTCAAGAGGCGGTGGGTTTCCAGGATGATCTCTTCGGATAGATCCTTCCCCTTGATGGCGACTTGGTCCATTATGGAGTACGCAGCCTTTGCATGCTGAATGATCTCTCGTCGGGTTCGGAGCACGTCTTCATGTGCACTAGGCTTGCACTTCTCGATGAGTTCCGTATGAATAGCCTTATAAATTGGAACATGATCGCTGATCTCAGCATCGTCTGCGTCTATTCCCCCAGTGAAAATATCTCGGCAGAGCTCGCTTGTGATGTCGAGGCTGCTGCCGACCGCCTCGATCATATTTGAGCCGTAGACCATCTCGGACAGCTTCTCGTTGAAGGCTTCAGCAATTTCGGAGTCGTTCTTTGACTGCTTCTTAAGAGTATCTGCGAAGTCGTCGAGGTAGTTCTTCAGCTCGATGTCTTCTTCTTCGTGGTGACTCTGGTCTTCAGCTTCGTCTTCATAATTGTCATAGTCCTCGTAATGGTCATCGACCTCGTCTTCTGCATCGTCCTCGTAGTGAGCATCGTCTTGGGTAAGGAGCAAGGTCGACTCCTTGCCCGGCGCTGAATGAATACGGATAGAACCGTCGCCAAGGAGGCTCGATGAGAGCATAAGATGGATAGAATGCCCAAGATTAGGTCCCATGTTGGCGATCGGGTCGAAGGGGCCTGATTATGAGTGAGAGATCTTGAAGGGGAGGAACAGAGTAACAGGGGAAGAACTTCCTTTAATATCTACCTACCATATGATGGGAAAGTGTAAGTCATTTAAAGTATGAGATGCAAAGCTTGTCAGGCAGGCAAGCGCAATGTATGGATACATTGTACCTAAGGTTTTATTGAACTGAGTATAAAGTGCTCAGATATTGGTCATAATAAGGTAAATAAACCTAAATGTAGAAGATGTTATAGATCTTATCCTAAAGTCATCATAAAGTCATCCTAATATCTTCAAAGTCTTGGCTACCTTTATTGTATCATCATCACGCTCACGCAGTAGTCTGTCTTGAATATGGCAAATTCTCTGTGCATTTCAGATGAAACTTTAGTTCATAATAACAATCCCATGTAAATATTTTGTACCCAGGTATCTCGCACGTCAATCATAACTTTTAGGCAAAGCATCTCAAACATTTAAGCCATATCCATAGCCTTGATCTTATCCTTGGCCTTCTCATTCTCCATAGCCTGGTCCATGACCTGGTTGGGATCCTTGTCACCAACATCCAGCACCTCAAAGTGTCCAGTCTCAGTAGCATCACCAGTTCGGTAACCACTGTGAGCGCCAAACACATACCACACGTAGCCAGTGATGCAAGCAGCAGCGATGAGGAATGCGAACACAGTCCAGTTACCCATCGAGTACATGGGTCCTGTGCTGGAGGGGAAGAGGAAAGGCGCTGTGATACCGCCTGTGTTGGAGATGGCGATCATTCCTCCTGTTGCGAGCGCAGTGGCAGTTGAGCCTCGGACGGTGGCAGTTCGATGCTTTTTCAAGTCAGTATATGTAAACGGTGATGGGAGGGAGTAAACTTACAGCAACGAAGGGGAGAACAGCAGCGTTGGTACAAGCAATAATACAAACAGCGAAATATCTCGCCCCCCAGTGCTTAACAACAGCAAGGAGCAAATACCCCGTCGCTACAAACGCCAACCCACCCATGACATGCTTCGAGCGCTCCTTGGTCTTATCACTATGCAGACAATTGCCCACAATGATGAAGACAGCAAAGACGTTAGGAGGGACGGTCAGGAGCTGGGCCTTGTAGCCCTTGAAGCCGAGCGATGAGACGATGGAGGGGGCGAAGTATCCAAAGGCGTTGAGGGAGTTGGCCATGAAGAAGTAGGCGACGGCGAAGAGCCAGAAGAAGGGGTCGGAGACGGTGTCCTTGGCGACTTTGCTGTCCCAGTGCTTGTCGTTCATGGAGGGGGCGTAGGGGCCGAGACGCTTGACGGCGAAGGCGCGTTCTTCGGGGGAGAGCCAGGAGACGGTTTGGGGGTCTATACCTGTCAGTACCATGATATCGCATATCCTAGCTTGGAGACTTACAGTCAGGGAGGAAGAACCACACCAAGACTCCGACAATGACAGCGGGAATACCCTCAAGCACAAAGAGCCTATCAACGTTAGATGTGTCATTTGAAAGAATTCTGATAGACTCACCATTGCCATCCAGCCAGACCAGCCTTTCCGTTGAGGAACGAAATGCCCGTCGCAAGAATTCCACCAAAAGCACCCGCAACAGCAACGCTCGAAGCAAAGATAGCCATTCGTGTAGCTCTCTCCTCAGGCTTGTACCAAAAGCAAAGATACATCATGATACTGCCCCTGATTAGCACACCCTCACTCACTCATACTAAATCTCACTGTTAACTCACCCAGGGAAGAAACCAGCCTCAGCCAGACCAAGCATGATTCTCACAGCCAACAATCCACCGTATGTCGTCACCGCAGCAGTGCAGATGGTGACAATACCCCAAGACACCATAATTCGTGAAATCCATTTACTCGGCGAAAAGTATTTTAGAAGAATGTTACTAGGGAATTCCATGAGGACGTATGGTACGAAGAATAGAGCGACGGCGATGTTGTATTTTTGGCCGGTGAGGTTGAGCTGGGAGACGATGTTGTGCTCAGGCGAATCATTGTTTAGAGTCTTTGCGTTTCCGAGGTTGACACGATCGAGGTAGTCTAATCTGTCAGTGATGGGTGACTTGGTAAGGTTATGGGAGACATACTGAGGAGATATGTTATGCAGACCCAAGGCATGATTCGAAGATCTTGTTTTCGTACGATTCTCTTCTCCATCTCTTTGTCGTTGAGATCAACCGTCTCTAGAGCAGGGACGTCTAGAGACGGCTTTGGCGAGAGAAACTTTTCCCAGTTGAAGAACATGATGGGCAATGTCTACTTAGGTCTGCGGAACTATAAACTCGCTTGACTCCAAAAACTCCATACTTGCGAAGGGGCAGACAGCTATACTTAAGTACAGACAAGTGCCTTATCTACCGGATGATCTCTTACCATGATAGCGAACAATAAATTAACTTTATTAAATCCCCAGCGATAACGGTACTCGCACACTAGACTATCTACTCTACCCCAGATTTTCGCTTATACTATTTACACAGCGTTACGTTGCTGTTGTACGATGGAATAGGAAGGGAGCGACATAAACTCCACTGTAGATAGGGCAGGCCGCCGGCCAAGAGGGCCCCGGCGGGTATCACGATGCCGGTTTGGGAAATACTGCCCCGGGCATGGCAGGTTTTTTTACGTATTTCGTTTCGTTTTCTTTATTCATTCGGTGAAAAGCCGAATGAATATGGGCCAAGCTTTTGGACATCGCGGGGAAGTTTTGTTCACGGGACTTGGACTTTGCATTTCCTTTGGAATTGGGTCATGAGACTGTTACCTGCTTCAGTAAGTATACTATCATTGTGGTGTAGGCAGAGGCGAGGACATGGGATTTGGCGGAAATGCTGTTTTCTGATATCGATTCGGAGATGCCGAGCGGCCGATTTCGGGACGGGTGCCGGGCGATGGTGCGGGTTTTTTTTATTCTACTGCCGTTCGATTATTCCACAATTTATAGTATGGTTTCGGGACTATATAGCGAGGGAGATAAGAATGCGAGATAAGAGTGACATTGGTTTCTGAATAATAGGCAATACGTTCTCGGCACTCTTTAGACCGATGGTCATGGTTCTAGTTGACAGGCTAGAAGAGTATGGTTCCCCAGTATCAGAATGCCGATATTATAAGACCAATGCGATTTACCAATATCATTCAACGTGTCTTGTGTCACTACTGAACTTGAAGGCGACATGAGGTCTCACCGGATCTTGGTATCACTGGACACTCTGCATAATCCTGCTATCCTACCCTACCTTGCTTACGACTCGCATGCAATGACTCGTTACTCGCTGCAGCTCATATCTCCCAAGAAACTCAATTGGCGAACTAGACAGGGAACCAGGACAGATGTGAGATTCCTCACTGATTGTAACCTCACCTCATCGGCCTATCATACATCACCACCAGATGAATTTTCACTCTGAATATGGACATCTGCATATGTGAAGACAACCAACAAGGGTGTTTGTCAACGAACACCTCACAAAGTTAGGGGCGCATCTCATGCAGCGTGATTCACGGCCGAGATAATTACACAACGGCGACTCGGAAGGAAAGCCAGATGTAGTCGACCAACTAGGTGCAGAACCTCACATCGAGTAAAGCCCAGCAAGAACCATGGTATTCTTCAGCATCGCCAACCTACACTAAACAGCATCTACATCGCTTTCAAGAACCTAATCCCGCTCCTTCGACCCAACAGTCGATCTCGAACTCGAATTCCTCAAAACCTTGCCCCCCTCCGGTCCAGAATCAGGCGTATCCGTCACACTACTCTCCCTCGCCAACGGCGACGGAAAATCCGGCGTCACAGACCTCGAATCTGTCCCAGGCCTCTTGGGCTTCGAACTCGTAGACAACTTCTTGCGCCGCGCTGACATAGATCCGCTGCTAGGCCGTCTACTAACAGCATTCTCCTCCTCAACGATAGGCGTAGGCGTTCGTGTTGAGCTTGTGGATGCGCGGCGCACACTGCTTCCGCGACGTCGCCGTTCGCGCTCAACGGCGATGGGGCGCGGTGGTGTCCTCTCCGGCCCGTGGCGTCGCGGCTGGCGGCCGGGGAGCCACCATAGCCAGCCGTACTGTTGCTTGACGAGTTGGTTATCGCGCTCTTTGACTTTTTGCCGCAGCAGAGCACGTCGCTCGTTTTCTTTCTCCCAGTACTCTGTCCTGTATAGCTCCCAGTTCTCGCGGAACGTAGCAGAGAAGGGCTTCGCTAGGAGGAGCAGCTTGACGTAGTCGCCGCCTGGCGCTAGATCCTCCTCGTGGCCGCCCTTCTCCTCATCTTCGTGGGGCAGTATCAGCGTCGGGTGTGTATCGCTCGTGATCTGGAGCTCCTTTTCCACCTCTCGCAAGAGACTCGGCTCGACGTATCGATACGATGAGCTAGCCGTGTGTGAAAAGAGTCCGTACGTCAAGAAGAATCCAATCGTCGAGAGTGCCTCGGCCCACCACGTCCGTCGTATTATGATCAGCTTGCAGTTGAAGCCCCGTAGTCCTCTATTCGAAATAACAAACCATCGTCTCGGCCAGCGAATTCCACGCTCCCAAATTCCAGTCGCCCAGACGAGTATCGCAGTGATGATACCGCCCATGAAGCACACCTTCTCCGCACCCTCGACAGCCCAGTAGATAGAACCACCTACACCACGACCGTCTTCACGAGGTGCGAGAAAGAGAGCATATCCAAAACCAGCGATCCACAGTGACAGCAGTGTGAGGAAGAAAGTATGATGTCGCTTTCGAGCTCGTAGTTCGAGGAATTGCGCGCGCAGCGAAGCTTCGAGGATCAACAGGTTGAGATAAATCATGGACGGTGAACTCGGCGTGTGATGCAGCGGATCGCCTTGTTTGGCAGTGGTGGGGAGGATGGGACTCGCGCCAGCGACATCTTTGGCTCCTTGCGTAGGAGCTGAGGCGCCTTTGACGATGGAATCGACATCGTCGGACATTTTTTGGTCTGGAGGCTGAGGGGCAGCCCGGGTCAAAGAGAGCTCGATGCCATGCAACTGGAAGAGGGATAGAGAAATCGTCAGGTGGTCGAAGGGAGAGAGCGGGAAGCCGAGCTGTGATTTGTTGGACGAGTCAGTTGGGAAATTTGTTGGTGCTTTTGTTGATCAACGTGGGCGAGTCGTGTGATTCTTTTGGTGCTTTGCTTTGTTTTAATTAGTTCACTATTTTCATGGGGAGAAGATGGTTCGGTTTCTTTGACCCGCTTCCATCGTCATCACAAGCCAAAAGAGAGAGAGAGATCGCAGGCTTTGGCCTTTGGCTCGGTAAATGGCCTAGAATGGGTACCAAGTACCGCCAATTGTAGTGGATTGCCCCAACACGTTGGGGAACCACAACGGGTACTGAGTCCATGATAAACCGATATATTCCGTTTTTCCCATGACAAGATATTCTATCATTACTACAGAGTCAATTTAAATCTGTTCTCTTTTCTCTCTCTCTCTCTCTCTCTACCTACTCAGCCTCTGTCGCTTACCCAAACAAGTAAACAATCAAGTCCAATTCCTCCGCAATCTTACTCTTGCGGACTTGTCCACGGACCGGAGCTTGTTTCAAACCCCGACTTTTTCGCACCTTAACTCCGGCCGCTGTGTGCCTGTTGCGTCACGAAAACGAGGCGTCATCCATTAATTTCCAGAGTGTTTTTTTTAACTCAGTGTCGCTATAGTGGTAGAGAGGTCGAGGTTAAACACATATTAACCTCGCCCTCCCCCCCAGGCAAGGAATGCTCAGACTTCAACCTTCTTCTGCGGTACTTCCTATATCGCGACTTTCTACTTCAATCACCGCTTTTAATACCACTACACCTACACGCAGTATGAGCACCGACGGTACCGTTCGTCCGCCTCATGGTGGGAGAGTTGCCGATGCGCCGGAGGAGATTAAACAGCAGGCTGAGTTGAAGCCTTCGCATGCGTTTTTGTTTCCGCTTGGTTACAAAGATGCTGCGTATCAATGGGTATGTAACCAGAAATAATTGAGGAGTGGGAATTAATAATTTGTAGTGGACGAGTTTGGCGCCGCAAGCTGTTGAGCGCAATCTGTTGAGCCTCATGCCGCACCTTAGGGAGGCAAACGACAGTATTACAAACATCGATACCCCCGAACGACCTGACCCCTACGGTACACGAGTATGGCGACGAACAATGGTCCATCTTTCCGGAAAGAACCGAGCCTTGAACGAAGTTACCGTCGAGCGAGTCGGAGAAAAGGAGGAGGATGCCCTCGTCATGATCCACGGATACGGCGCTGGTCTTGGTTTCTTCTACAAGAACTTTGAGCCTATTTCTCGCATGAAAGGACTCAAGCTCTATGCGCTGGACATGCTCGGTTGTGGAAACTCGTCACGACCGGCTTTCAAGATCCATGCCAAGAAGAAGGAGGATCAAGTCATGGAAGCCGAGGGTTGGTTCGTCGATGCGCTAGAAGAATGGCGAAAGGCCAGAAAGCTCGAACAGTTCACACTACTTGGCCACTCGCTCGGTGGTTATCTCGCAGTTTCATACGCCATCAAGTATCCTGGCCGACTTAAAAAGCTCATCCTCGCTTCTCCAGTCGGTATTCCATCTGATCCCTACGCCGTCAACGCCTCAATGCCTGAACCGACCACGTCAACGATCCAAAACGAAATCACACAAGATCAACAAAGCACGACCGACCAAAACGGTACTCTCAAGAAGCACAAGCCTGCTTCAAACGTCCTACGACGACCTCTGCCAGGCTGGTTTGTCTGGC
Organism: Fusarium pseudoanthophilum; assembly: GCA_013395995.1. NCBI lineage: Eukaryota > Fungi > Ascomycota > Sordariomycetes > Hypocreales > Nectriaceae > Fusarium > Fusarium pseudoanthophilum. The sequence goes on along the minus strand of JAAOAR010000331.1, from coordinate 55,792 downwards.
TCTGGGATCAGAACATTTCTCCCTTCAGCATCGTCCGAATGAGCGGTCCTCTCGGTCCACGATTCGTCTCAGGCTGGAGTTTCCGACGCTTCAACCATCTACCACCAGCTGAATCACAAGCTCTCCACGATTACTCCTTCTCGATCTTCAAGCAAAAGGGCAGTGGTGAATATGCTCTCGCCTACATCCTCGCACCCGGCGCATACGCTCGTCGCCCCGTCATCGATCGCATCCAAGAAGTCGGCCGTCAAACCATCACAAAACCCGACGGAACTACAGTCAAAGAAACGGGTATACCAGTAGTGTTCATGTACGGAGAAAACGACTGGATGGACGTCGCAGGCGGTCTGGCATCAGAAGAGAAACTCAAAGAAACAAGACAAAAAGCCCTCGAAAACGCTACAGAAGAAGAAAAGAAGCGGGAAAACGGCAGTGCAAAGGTCCTCCTCGTTCCCAAGGCCGGCCACCATCTCTACCTCGACAACCCGGAAGTCTTCAACGACATGATCCGCAAAGAACTCGAAGACACACGAAAATCCGAGCAAAGAAAGCAATAACCTCAAAATCTAGACGTTTAGGTTTGGCTGGTATGAGTGATGAAGGAATTAACACGTCGGCGCTATTGGCACACGCGGTATTTTCTGTGCGGTGCGGGATTTTAGATGGTTCACGACATACAGACATTGGAAAAAAGGCGTTTCTTTTTGTTACTCGACTTTTTTGTTTTTGATGAGCTTGCGTGTTAGACTTGCGTATACCTATTTTATCGCCTGCTTGGCATGGCGTCTTAAGAGTAGACTGTACAACATTGATATTCCATTTATGGTTCCACTGGACAACATGTGTCTCATCACAGTGTGTCTAATACTAAGTAACCGAGTAACGCTCAAGGAGATATACTGACTTGAAAACTAGAACTAGGAATAATTAAAATCTATAGGGACGAATACTCACAAACTATTCAAGTTCAATGCACTGGATCAATTCACATAGAAACACACTGTACCAGATTATGCTCGTAGGAATAAAATTTATGAGTTGTATCATCTAAGTAGTATAAAAAATCAGAATTTCTCCCCAGCACCATCGCTTGTATCCAGAATGAAAAAGACAAACTAGCTGGTAAGAGCCAGGCATGCAATGAAGTCCGTCCGCACTGATATATCTGCAATACCACATCTTGCCAGCAAGCTGCGGTGTACAAACGACAGACATCTCTTAGCCACAGACGCAAAGCAGTATAAACGCGAATGCCACAAAAAATCCGAGCAGCATACCATCTAATGTTAAACCCCTCCTTGGTATCATGTTCCTTTCCCAACCACCCCATTTCGTTTACAGGTTGATCAAGTCTACCTCGGAGAAATCTGGAGGAGCCCTTCCGTAAACAACACGGACCTTACTGTCAAGAGCCGTGCCCTCATTGCTGATCCAGATGTGTTCGCTGTACGCTTGTGTTCGACGGATCTCATCATCGCTGATGCCCAGGTCGTCGCGAGGAATCCAGACAGTAGGTCGACGAGCTCGAAGAGCTTCATGCTGAAACGCGTGTCTAGTGAGAGCATCTCTCTCATCAGGAGTGAGATCTTCGATTTCGTCGTGAATTCCTCCAAAGAGCGCTTCACCAATTGCACGCTGCGCTTCAATGTCTTTCTGTCGGTGCTGTCGTCGATAGGCTGATGCTCTCTTGTTCTTGTCTTTTGCTTTATTGACAACCGCGATCTTGCGGAGTTGTTGTCCTCCGTCCCTAGCCCATGTTCCAACCTGCTTCACGGGTCGTCGAAGTGTGCCAAATCTTCGCAGCTCGATATCATGGTTCGTTTCAGGCTGTGCAGCCTTCTCTTTTGCCTGCATGTCGTCATCTTCCTCGGGAAGGTCATCGTCGTCATAGAGTCCAAGACGGCGATCTTGGGCTCGCTGGAATGCTTCATCTCGCAAAACTGCCTCATCTTCGAAAGTGATGGGGAGGTAGCGGAATAGCGGAGAGAACGAGAAGTTGAGAAGTACCTGGTAGATAATAGTAAGGAAGAAAACCACAATCATGATTGTGCCGTGAGGCGTGCAGGTGCTTGTTCCATGCTCGTCCTTCACGATGAAGAATAAACCAGCAATGGAAAGTTCCATGAAGTAAATTCCTGTGAAAGTCTGATTGATAGCACGAGGATACAAGACACCGCCTGTATCGTGTTCGAATCGATTGACATAGAGCATAGCGTATCGCTGAGCAAACCACAGAAGACCGAAAGTGATGATTGCGAAAATCGAAATCAAGGGTGCAATGACGCAATATATGATCGCGATACAAGCAAAGTTGGTGTATATGGGGAAGAACGATCCCCATTTGATCTGGCGCAAGTTGGTGTTTCGAGACCACTTGTTACGGGCAGTGCTGTCGAGAATCCTGGCAAGGATATACCACACAAAGAGTGCGCCAAGCTGGAGGAGAGTCGCTGAGCTTGTGGACATGGCCTGCAGAATCATGTAGGAGAAAAAGTAGTTGGCAGCAGTCGGTAGATTGTAGGCGAGTAGGTTCAAAACAGATTCAACCGTGTTAAGTTTCCTCACGTTGTTGTACAGCTCGTCAATAGAGGCTGCGAAGAACGACGCGATTGAGACAATCAGGAAAACTTGGACGAAGAGGAAGACGAAGTAGAAGATCTGCACAAACTCGGTCTTCTGGGATCCTGTCTTCGCACCTTTGAATTCCGCGAGGAAGTCAAGAAGAAGGGGTACCAGAAACAAGAGCAGACCGAGGACGATGGCGGGCAAGACACCTGCCACTGCTTTGGCAATGTTGTGGACGGCCTCGTTTTCCTTTAGAAAAGACAGCCATTCATTGTTTCGAATGAGGTTATCGAGTTGACTCAAGGCAGCTGTCCAAGCCACTGGAATAGCCCAGAGTATGATCATACCAATGACAGTTGTGAAAACGAGTGCCGATCGCAACCATTCCTGCCACCATGAAAATGCCATGTTGTTCCAAATGACATCCTTTGGAGAGACCTCGTTGATTCTTGGGGCCATTTGTTTGGGAACATGGTGGATGACGCTTTGGCAAGCCATATGCGCTGCGACCTGGTGGTTGAACTGAATAAAGGCTGAGTTCATGAGCGGGAATCGCTCAGGGTGCTTCTGATCCTCCTCAATCTCCAGATTCAAACGGGCCAGCTCCTGTCGACACCAGTAGATCGAATCAACCTTCTTGGTGACAAATGGCACAGCAAAAAGCCATTTCTTTCCAAAGAGGGGCAGACGATGGGTTGGGCGATCTTTCTTCTTAAGATATTTCTCCCATTCTGCGGGCTCTGCATCTTCTTGGTAATCGGGGTTGTATGCCTCAGGGTACTCGGTAGGCTCTTCTACATCCGGGCTCATGAATGGGAGGGCGTACTTAATTCTCTGCCAAAGAGGTTTGCTCTCGGTTGATTTGCCCTCCATGTAAGCCGCAGCAGCTTCTCCTTGAGGAACAGGTGAAGCATAAGCACCAGGAGGTGGTTTCCAAAACTGCCACCACTTGACATCCTCCTTCAGGTAGATGTCATCCTCGTTCGCAAGCTTTCGGACGGTGTTGCCGACTGGCTTAGGCGTTCTTGATCTTGGGTTAATAGCAGTGGTACTCTCAGCCGATAACCTGTTAGTGTTCCGGGACTCGTTGTTTTGCGCTCGTTGAGATTCCGAGGTGGGACTGTTGTCTTCCACGTCAACTGAAGGCCGAAGCCGATATCGATCAGAGCTTCGCGATGGAGCTCGAGGCTCATTTGGTTGGTTCATGCCAATGAAGCCATTAGTTGTCTCTAGGGTCTCATCCACGTTGTTTCCGGCTTTAGAAACAACACCCAAAATGCCATGGCCGACTTTAGCCAGAGGATCACCCAAGAGGGGCACCTTAAATCCCTTAGATTGGCTCTTGTCGTCATCAGGCTTATCTTGAGTGCCGTTATTGAAGTTCTCGTATTGAGACTCGCGAACTCCAGCATCAACAGTATGAGGAACGTCGTGCTTGTCTCCAGCGGTGGTACCTCCAGGGCTCATCGCCATTCGATGAGCTTCGGCATCTTCTTCCGCCTGTCGATCTGCCCGTTCCTGCTTGCTAAGTGAACCGAGCTTCATTTCTTTGCGTTCCTTCTTTTCAGCAGCTTTCTTCTGCTTCAGCTGTGCCTTCTTTGCGTCTTTTATGAGATCTGTCTGTGCTGATTCTAGCTTCGCGTGAATGTCGTCTCGTTCCTTCACTTTGTCCAGTAGACTCGATAAATCTCGGTTGAGCCAAACGTTTCGAATTCCTCCAGGGAACACATCGAAAAGGCCCATGAGTGCCTCCTCACTGAGCCATTTAGCAGGAATAGAATTGACAAGTACTGTAGTGGCAGAGGCTCGAAGTCGGTGCTCTGCACTGGTGAGGTAATCTTGTCGAACCTTAATATAGACGCGTAACTCGAAGAAAAATACCCAGCACACCCATATGACCACGAGAATGGCCATCAATAGATGAGCAGCATATCTGCTTGTATTATTCGGACTGACGTTACCCCAAGCGAGAGTGTCTAGTCCAGTGGGTGTACCTTCATTCCTCTCGTCGTCATCGGCTTTGACATCGACCTTCTGGCCACGGCCGCCGACATAGTTCATGGGAATGAGAATTGGCATGACGATGCCGCAAATGGGAGTGAATATAATGAGAAGAGTCTTCAAGTAGCGCAGAAAGAAGTAGGCATCGAGACCACACTTCTCGATCACTTCACGATCTCCATAGTGCCATAATGTCTTCATCATACTCACGATTCCTCTCGGCGGGGGTTCTGTTCGTTCGCGTTCGGGGACAAGGTAGGTTTTCGGTTTGCTGGAGATTGGGTTAGCGATTGACTTTTGGAAGACCAGGATTGAGTTGACTTACAATATTCGAGCCAACTTGTTACGGAGGAAAAGAAATAGTAAAACCTGAACCGCAAAAATGGCCACGGCGACAGCCACGGCAGTGAGGAAACTGACGATGCCAATTCCTTTGTCCTTGTCGGCAGCGCTGGTTGAAGATCCCAGCACTCCTGAAGTCGTTGTCGTTGGCTCATCAGAAGTCGTTCGGGATCCGCTAAGCGTTTCAGAAGCAGAGATAGCAGAGGAGATCAAGGAGCTCGCGATAGTGCTGGCTACCGATGATGCTGTCCCGCTCGCAGAATCGGTCGCCGACGCCGAAGCGTCGGTTTCTGTCGAAGACATTTTCGGGTTGAGGTCGACGACAAAGGCGAACTTGTGAATGGAGCGTTGGAGGAGGGAGAGCGCCCCAGACGGGGAGTAGGTAAGAAAGGACCTTTTCTCAAATGATAATTAAAGGTGTTGCGAAGAATTATGTTTGTGTTGATTGATGTTTCATAACAGTCGACCACGAGACTGGCGAATCAATAGGCAAACAACTTGTGAGGTTCATGAGAGAAGAGAAAATCTAGGTAAAAGGTGGTGACAAAAGGGAAGGTTTCCAATAGTGTTGAACCTGTGAAGCTAGCCCGCGTCATGGTTGGCGACCCCTGTCGGTTTATTGGCGGCAGGCGATTCCAAAAGAAGAACAAAGCCGTGAATGATTGGACGCGATTGGAGACAGTGGCAGCGACAGGGGATATCACTGGAGCCCTCTTCTGCACCTGGCATTCTGCCGACAGGACAATACGCTCTTAAGCACCAAAAACTGGGCACTCTGGGGTCACCCATGACATCAGAGGCTTATTGGCTCCCTCTGAAACAGCAACCCCTTTGTGTTTGGAACGCTGAGAGTTGTCTGGGGTTCGTTGGCTGTGAATCAATGAGAGCGACGGCTTGACAAGCGCCAAAGAAACGGCCACTAGCAAAATATGTTAGAACCGCGCGCTTCAGTTCTATTTTCTATTATTTTCTTTTCTTTTTTTCCTTTGATCTTTTCTATTGTTCTTTCTCTTAAACTCCTTTCGTAAAATATCCCCTTTCCTTTTCATTTCCAAGTGGAGTGTTCCAAGAAAATCATGCGGTAACTTAATTTCGCTCCAAAAATGATCGCTATTCAGTAACGACAGGACATCATGAGTCATGACAGCACACTAATTCGAATATACATGATACAGCTTCGTGACAATTCAAAAGCAAACATTAACATCGTAAAACTCATCCGTGAAAAGAAAATGCCAGGCCAACAAGTGCACACACTCCGCTCACTCAATCCTCACAGTGACCTCGTCCAGGACAATACTCGTAGGTGTCACCGCCAAAGCCCAGGAAGCCCCGGCAGTCAGTGTTCTTGTGTACGATTCCGATGGCCTACAGTGCACTTGTTAGTGTGATACAGATGTAACAGTTGAAGGTGTTACTCACGTCTCCTTTGTAGTTGTAGAAGTAGTGACGATCCATCGTCTTACAGGTGTAACCAGAGATATCGCAATTGGGGAGTTGGTAACGGAAGAGTGCATCCAAGATTGCGCCCATACCGCCTCTATCTCTGACAGCAGTCGTGAGACCTTCGAATCGGGCTTCAAAAAGCCCCTTCTTGCTTCTTTTACCACCACCGTCTTTGGTGAGTTGTTCTTGACCAGCATCGATGATATCTTCGACGTAGTCTTCAGGCCACCATTGCTCACCGGGACATCTTGAGCCCGCAGGACTGCCAGCACCTACACCAGCATGTCCCATGATGCAAGCGTAGTTCTCGTCACCGGCGTAGACGGGAATGTACCACCAGACTCCTTTGCCCATAGTAGAGACATAGCAAAAGTCAGGGTAATCATTCCTCTTGGTGAGGTTTGAGTCAAGGTCAACGAAGCCAATTCGTCCGATCTGGTGGTTCTCTGGAAGACCCCGGATGGACTTGTCTGAAGAAGCTGCTGAAACTTGAGGGAGTACAAGGCTGAGAAGGCCTGTGATGAGGAAAAGGGAGGAGTACATGCTGTGTGACTGTGTGAATGCAAGCAACTTCTTGATAAACGACCGTGATAAACGAAACGAATGACTTAATGACTGAAGAAGGAAGCCCGAAACCTGTCGAGATGAAGTATGTCTGACTGGATGCTGATTCTGAACCTCTCAACCTCCTGAGACGTCGAGTCTTTATAGACAACCCGAATCAACACCATGGCCATTGTTGCCATGGAAGACTTGTCGGTATGGATCGGATACTGGCATCCTCGGACGGGAGTAAACATCTCGGCGGCGGCAAGAGAGGCTCACCGCAGCTCGAGACGAAGACATTTTCACCAATGGACTGAATATGATGCCCTACTAATTCTCTAGGCGAAGCACCATCTTCGTGTTCCTGCATATTGATGATGCCTGATCCCCATTCTGGACAGTTTTCATGTCATCTGTATGGAAGAAGAGAAATAAACTGTTGGCGCTAGACAGTACTAACGTCAGAGACTTGGTCTCGAGGGGAGGTTATATTTCTTCACCGTATTATCAACACCACTATCTAGACTTAAGGCTGAGCTGTGGTCCGAGTGAATGGTAGCGATACGTTACCGTTCTGCTGGATCAGCTCCCAACTGGCTGGGCGTCCCACTTGATATATAACCGAGCTCACAGGCGCTTAGCAGAGTATGCCTTCCAGATAATCGGTACCCAATTGAAGTTTGACAGCTGGACATAGGGGATGAAAAATACGGTTATCTTTCGGTCGAGTCTTCCGCAAGCGCTGTGGCTTATTTTTGAACTGAAACGCCAATATTTTGATCCATATTCGTTGAAGTGCATTAGGTTGAAGATTGTGGTGTACCGTTCGGCGATGATCTGACTGAGTGCTTACACAGCAGTTCGCATGCTATAGAACTTGACTGCATGTACAAACTACATACAAAAACTCCAATACGACGCAACCGTCATGTCGCAGTGAAACAAGAAATGTCGTCCGAAGTGAGCCAACTGACAGGCTGGAGATACGACGATAGCGTTGTAAACCAAGCGACGATCATGGCCAGCGAATGGCCTGACCCCGCTGGATACCTTCCATAAATGGAAAATACAGGCCTTGGAACAGGTTACAGTCAAATCTGATTGGGACACGTCAGATTTCACATTTTTCTGAAACATCCCTCGACGTTGCATTGCCAGGGTCGAGGCTGATCACGTTACCCTACGTCACTGCGGAAGCCCATGCGGAATTCATTCCCAACAACAGATACCATGGCATCGACTGTTGGTCGCAAGTCCGGAGTAATAATCAATGGGCCTTGATCTTCACATATTAAAAGGCAACTATTAACTATTAGAAGTCAGTTGACAACTTCCTATACTCAAATGGGTTGGCGCAGACTTGAACGGCGTCTAAAGACTTGTTAGACTGACAAAGAGCATTGTTGGCTCTTGGGACCAACCACGGAGAGGACTTCGAGAATAAACAATCTAACTTGTTCTCTAATTCTCTTCTCTACTGTTCAGATTGTGTACTGGGATTATCAATTGAGTTCATCGGAGCTTGATGGACGTGTTTATGTGATCTTGTAGCATCCTTTGGGTTTATCCGTCGACATTGAGTCGTACCTAACGCTCACATATCACGTCTGTCTGAACTCTTCTAATGTTCGAAGTAATTAAACAAAGGGAAAGATGTAATCTTGGAAACAGTTTAATATAAAAGCATCAGATTCAGTCATGAGAATGAATGATCAAGCACCCAAGCACGCCTCTGTATACCGACAAACTTGCACCGGCATCTCATCTGTAACCAACTGGACAACTACATCAGCCAACACCTTTTCGACAGCTCTTTCGATCACATCGGCGAGATGCCTATCACCGAAACCTTCTTCCCGGCATTTTTGCAAGCCTGTGACGATTATCCTCACGATATTTTGGATATCCAGCTCACCTGTGGAATCTGCCACGAACAGATGACATTCAAAGATGAAGACGATCCTCACCTTCGTGCGTTTGTCCTACCTTGCATGCACATCTATTGTAACGGATGCGTAGACGAAATGGTGGCTCACTGTAAGAATGATGAGAAATCCCATTATGTTTGTCCGACATGCCGTGCATGTCTACATTGTCAGGATTGCCCAGCCCCCTCAAAAAAGGGCAGCCTGATTCAAATGGATGGTGAGAATTCAATTGCTCTCATAGAAGACATCCTCAAGCTGTGGCATAAACGGGGCCACTGCTTCAATTGTGATGTGGGCATGTTGTCATCCTGGCTGCACGTACTGGCGAAGATATGGCAGGATTCCACTGAATTGATCGACAATGGACAGGTCCTAAGAATGTCGATCGAATATGAAGGTAAGACATGGGGTGATCCCTCACAATATCTCGACTGCAAGCTTGTTGAACAACAGCCGCTACCTATACATCTTGAGGTGCCCGTCAAGATTATTGAAAGGGGCCTGCTAAAGGCACATGGAATTGCGGTGCCCGCTGGCTCAACTGCTTTTAAATACGAGCTTCGTGTCTATGAGCCGAGAAACAAAAAGCATGAGGTTCTTGTGTGGGAGAGACACCATTTCGAACAGACGGAGCAGGACATGCGAGACCATTGGGCAGGGAACCGGAAGCTTATGCTTTTGGGCCTTGCTTTCGATCTGCGCGATGTTTGGTCCGATGAAAATGTTCGAAGAAAGATTTACGAGCGAGCAGATCGTGAATCAAAGAGCATATTTCAGAGAATAGAGGAGAATGAAGTTGAAGAGGTGGATGTTGAAGATGGAGATGATGAAGATGAATTGCCAGATGTGTACATAGTAGATTGAAGACAAGGCAAGTAAGATAGTCAAGGTAAGGAGAGCGTAGTAGGTGAATTGCATCGCTTCATACAGATATCCAGTAATGGATCAAGGAATAAACTGCTGTACTCATTGTTATTTTCCATGGTGACCGTATGATAACTAGATGACCCGGTTGCCTTACCGTTAAAGTCTATGATATTATTTGTATAGGGCCTTTCGAACTTTGACTTGTGTATGTGCAAGAACTATAGAGATGATATATGAAAAGTGTAGCCTGGAGTTGTCTCTAATTCTTCTTGGTCGTCTTGTCGTCTTGTAAACAGGGTTGTTTGTCAGTACCCTACACTAACTAAGAGCCTCCCCTTTTTACATTTAACAAGTTCTAGTGACTCCTATATCATGAATATATCATGAATTATTCTTATCACCTTATCATCAGGTAATAAGTATCTTCTCTGGTATCTATGAACGAAAATATCGTCTCTGCTTCATAGCAGGATAACGAACTTAGCTGAAGGATAGGACAAATGTATCCCAGTGACATCAATGGAAGAACTCGTACAGTACAAGACGAAAGTTGATGATCATGCTATCAAAGAACATAGCTAGCTGCTATCTGTTCCTCCAACAAGCCCATTGTGCAAGGCCGTATACTTATGTGCTAACAAAGGCCCTGTAAGATCAACGGATGAAGAGCCGTTCATGTATCATAAACCTGAAAACTCCAGCCGCACAACGAGTATGTTCAGTGACAGCGATATATTATAAGCCTTGATTTAAAAAGATATATAACACTAACTCACCTCTGAATATTCTGTAGCAAGGAACTTCTTCCACCCATCCATCAACCACCAGCACTACTATCAAACCATGTCAACTAACAGTGACCAGCCTCTCGAAATGTCTTCTAGCAAAGATCCTATCACCGCAGCCTACTATCCAGAGCTTTTAAAGATCATCAACAATGATCCCACAGCTATCGAGCGCCTAGAGATCGAATGTGGCATGTGTCAAGACAAGATGAGCAACCCAGAGGATAAGACTTGCAGCGCTATCATTTTCCCCTGCGGCCATATGTTCTGTCCACCTTGTGTCAAAGAGTACAGAGAGTTCAACCGAGCCAATGGCATCCCTTACAGATGTCCTGTCTGTCGCTTTGAGCTTAAAGGCAGAGTATGTGGATGCCCGGACAAAGAGACGCTATTCGATCCCACTCAGCATCAAGACGAGGGCCTTTTGGATAAACTGAAGGATGAACTCTCCAAAGAAAAGGGTGCCTGCGCCTTCTGCCAATTGTCTATGCTGGTCCATGGATTGAGAAGTATCGCTCTCCACATACATGATCCCGCACCGTTGATCAAAGACGGACATATGTTGCGAGTTAGGGCTGTGAAACGTGACGACTGGGATGTTCGAATCGAATCTGACAACAGTGAAGAGATCAAACTGTTGCCAATATCGCCAGAGCTCATGGAATTGTTTAGAATTGCGGGAGACAGCCTCGCCGAGGCATGGGACGGGCCTCGTGCTCCAGGAGATGACACCTCCCCCTTTGACTTTCAACTTGCTCTTTGCAAGTCCTATCCCGAGGACCACGATCTCTTGCGGCATCGAAGAGGCCAGCTGGAGTATTTCAGCATTGCCAAGTGGCACAAATGTGACATCGCTCGCTCTGGTAGACTTGCCCATGCTCGTAGGGAAGCACTCGAGCTAGCCGAGGCGTTCACCGGTGTTGAGGCTTTCAAGAAGTATAAGATAGATGCCGCATGCAAAGACTGGGTGATGGGAATCGTTTTTGATAATATAGATCTTGAAGCGGAGGAGATGCACTTGGCATTTCAAAGGTTTAGGGTCGAGCATCCTAGACTCTACGGCTTGGCTGGTCTCCCACTTGTTGGTGGGGTTTTGCTTCGTGGTTACCGATTCGGTTCTGATATTGCTAGGCTTGTTCGGAGAGGTAGGGAAGATGCGGAGGGAAGGGTTGAGGAATAGAAGCTTGCCAAGTGAGCATAAAGACGATATCTCGTCTCCTGTTTCTGGGGACAGTTGAGGTGAGTGTCATTGAGGGTGCTGGGGGCATTTGAGAGTCGATGGAGTTCTTTGTTATTGAGACATTTAGATATACACGCAGGGATAAATTGACTTGTTAAGTAGGCACAAAGAAACATGGCTTTCGAAATATTTGAACACAAGTGACTGTATATTTTATCTTAGGTACTCTATGATGATAGAAAGAACAACAAATCAAGGTAGACACGGCACAGCCTTGGTACTCCTTATCACAAGAAAGCGATATCTCTGAGGTGAAGAAAGTAAACCTACGCCTTCAGTCTTATTTACTAGCCCAATTTCGAGGATGTCGCTAACAAATACATTTGGCATCACCTTTCAGTGTCCTGAGTTTCCTTACTCCATGAGAATAGTCTCTGTTACTTGCTTAGTTACATGTAAAGACAAGTGGGGAAACGCCCTTACATCGGAACATACAGTTCCTGAATGCATGTTTGTATTCAAGGTATCTAGTTACATAGCTACCGATGTCTACGGATCTAATTGTCCGGCACATAGTCAAGATGTTTCTCTTGAGGGGTATCATCGTCAAAAATCTGGTCATCCTCTACCTGTGCTAGGAAACCAAAGCCTTCCCGAATCTCACGTCTCTTCGTCATGAAAGCCTCTTTCCTCACATGGCCATCAGTTGTCATCTTGGGGGGCAGTCTCTTCGACAGTAGGGGGCTCTTCCGCCTGTGACAGAAGCTCAGGCTTGAAGTGAAGCACCCGGATCTTCATGGAGCCGAAGTCCGCTTCCAACCAAACTTGGTTCCGTCGCTGCGATCGGACCGCGTAGCCGACAATCTCGCTGATCATATTCTTGATCGAGGTAGGGGCTTCGATTTCGAGAACGGGTCCAATTACCGCCCGGGAGAAGTACTCATCAGTGTTGTAGAGCGTGATGCCAATACCCAGGTACTCGCCCTTGAGCTCCTCTGCAATATCTGGGCTGTTGCGCAGTTCCCGCTCGAAGAGTTGCTGCAGACCCAGGATGCCACAGGGGCCGCATCCTCGTGGCATACCGCCGCCTCGGGTCAGGATAGGAGGCAGCTTGTCCCTGTTCGCTGGAATCAAGGGCAGAGGCATGCCGGTGTGAGCGTGTCCACAGTCGTGCATGAGTTCCGTGCGGCAGATGGGGCAGCGGGAATCACCTGTGTCATAGTATGCGAGCAGGCATCTAGCGCATAGAATGTGGCCGCAGGGGAGGACACGAGGACGACGCGGAGTCTGAATTTCATCATCGCTTGGGCCTCGGTAGTGGAATGAATCTCTGCAGACGACACACTCAAGGCCGAGAGTTTCCAGATTGGCGATTCCGTTGTCCTCGGCGAAGGCCTTGAGATTTGGCCAGAAGTGCTCCTGGTTAGGCATGTTGCTTGGGGCTCGGGGTCGAGGGTAGATACTGTGATATGGGAATTCTTTCAGGAATTATTCCAAGGTACGTCGACAGTAGTTTGTGGCTTTAGGTAAACTGTGTTCTGGCTGATATGTTAGCCGGGTATGAAGATGATGGGAATAGATGAAAGATGGATGCAATGGAAAGTCGAGTTTATTACCTTGAAGGACTACAGACTAGGTGAATGCCCAAGGCTGTAGAGCAGGTAACTTCGAAGTTGTTGTAAGAAGAAAGAAAAGAAAGAGTTGAAGATGTCTCGGACTTGTTGTGATAAAGGAATGGAACAGAAGTCGAGCTTGAACATGCTCTCAACCAGAGTGATGTCTTCGTCCCTACCACTGCCACTGGAACTGTGACTGCCACTGACAGTACCAAAGTCCAGGCGAAAGACACACAGTCGCTGGTACTGACTGTTTATCACTGGTAATGGCGAAAGCAGTTCACTTTGGCCGCCTACTGAGCTTGGGGTCCAGGTCGAGGACTATTATCACTGCATAGTGGTAGAAGATCATGATGGTTTCGTAAGTGTCGGAATAATATATAGTATAAAGTGACCTGTGCTCACTTTACAAAGGATACAAAGGCTCCCTGTAGATGCATTTGTTAGCACTTGACTACAGATGGAATATTATATATAAAGAGATGAAGACAGAAAGCCAAGGCTGTACTAGAAGAAATCCAAGAGAGGGCTTTGGGCTCTTATTTATATCTCAATAAGTACACGTAATCAGAGGGCAACTGGCAGAAACAAATGCAAACTAAGGGAGATAAACAGAAGTTGACAATCTTTACCAAACTTCAAACCAGAGCCAGATATCCCCCTCCAACAACAAGTCTGAGCCAAACTGATGCTGCTTGTTCCTACGAGCCATGACAAATCTTTAGCATTTACTTCTGAGATCTCAGGCCAAGGACTTTACCAGGGCGCCAGCATGGCAGCAGTTGTTCCAGAGATTCTTACTGCTTTCATGCTTGTTCAAGCTCGTTTGTATCGAGAAACAAAAGCTCTGAAGGCTATTGTAGGGCAGATTCCGGGACAGTTTTGCACCAGTTGGGGAGGAAGGTCTCACTACCGTAGGCCGGAGATATAGCACAACATCCTTGGACTATTCGTGGGGTAGATTATGGAGGGTATCCTCGGCCCGTCCACAGTGTCTTCGATGGCACATTCGTCCTACTAGTCAGAAATATAACATCCGAGCGTGGACGAGGTGATATCCGTATCTGGTTCATTTGAGGGTACATGGCCCGTGAAAGTAGTGCCATGCAATGGATGAACACAATCCTGCAGGCTGGGTAACAGATCTCATTGTTGGTCTAGAGGCGGCATCTAGCATGCTCCCTGAAGTAAGAAGCCCAAAATATATGCAAATAGGGCATAATCACGCCACTGTGAGTATCTCCCTTATCGTTCTGTAGATGGTGCTCGAATGGAAGGATAGCGATGTCCTCCCAGCAGATGCTACATTCTAGCGAAACACCTCAAAAGATCATTCCATGATTCAGTTCAGGCTTCCACTTTCCAAGTCACGAGACAACATGCTGCTCAGAACCTACCTTGATAAGATAAGAAGATGTCGATGTAGTGTGAGGTTGTATGGATATCAGGACGAGTGTAGTGGAGAATGAATGATAAACGGTAACTTTGGCAAGGGTGAAGTGGTGTTTGACACGAATAAGGGACAGTACCTCGGCCTTGCCGCTGTTCCCAAGATTTGTCCACATTGGGTATGATCACTCATAATTAGGCTATGAACAATAGAATAAGAAGTAAAGAACTATGTTTCAGTATGAGTTCTTTACTATTGGCCCCATTCGCGTTCGTTCTCATGATGAGAGCTTTTCTCCTTTGCTAATTGGCTCCTGAAACATGTATTGCGTGAGCAATCTCGCAACTTCCACTGGACATGAACACGATAGAAGTCTCTATCGACTCTCGTAGATTCTGCACGCTTCTATGTGGATCTGGTAGGACCGAATGCGCGGTGGCTGATCATATGGTTCGCCTACAGGCACCGATATTGCAGTCGCTATACTGCAGCCTAACTTTTCATCGAACGAAGAGCCCGGATGCTTTCAAAACTGAGAGTAAGTTGGAGTCATCCGCACTTCTCAATGTATTATTGCGTTTAGGTCAGAGGCAAAGCTTGTTCAACAGACAACCAACCAAGTGTCCCTCATACCTCGAGTCCGAAGTCCATCCGAGCAATATTCACGGTGGCCAATAATCCGGAGGGTGTAGTTGGTCGAGGGGAGATTATCGCCATTAATGGGCACTTGCTTCAAAGAGTAGTTAGAAAATATATACTTTATTTCCTCTGATATGGTGACCAAAAACCTCTGGCCACGCCACTGTTACAAAAGTTTACGCAGATGCTTAACTTCCTGCTTCCAACAAGAAGATAATACAACAGTAATGATTCAAGGTCTCAATATTCTAGCTCCCTTTAAAAGTCACGACTGCACATTAGCTAAAGATTTTGAGGATGAGGCTGAGAATCTGGGGATTATACTTTAGTTTTGTCCTCGCACGACCCAATGGTAATTGACGCAGTTTAGAAGTATAAACGATAAAGTCCAGTGGGAGACCTGTCTGCCATGCTAATTTTAGAAAACCTGCTCGTTCGGCGTAAAGCTTACGCGGATAAGTGAACACAACGCCACCATGCACGCTTCAACAGACTTCAAAGGTGACTCAATCAAAGAGCTCAACCAATACGTGAACACTACGAAACAACATTCTCAGAAGTATCTTCCCAAAAGCCAAAAGTGTTCTTCACGTTCAGCCCTATGAGTCAGTCTCTGTTCCAGGAACATCCATTGATTGGTCCTTTGTACAATTTTGAGTGTAGACATAGACTTTTGTTCCGGTTTCTTCATCACACCTGACCACCTGCGTCAGTTACAAGCTTCAGAATGCGCACATATGCGTTAAAAACGAGAGCTTGGACTGCGAGTCTCCCTTTGAAGCCCTAGACCTAAGCAGAAAACTTAATCACTCCTCAGGGTATAAGAAGACGGCTTCCCTCCCCATTGTTCCCTCCCTCTTCTGATCCAACCATCTTCTTCTTTCATCAAGTTGTCTTCTGTCACCAAGTTACCTGCTATCTTACGATCTTGTATCATCAGCTTCACTTGTATCAACTTGATCTTCTATCATCTCTTGACACCTTTCTCTTGGCATCTCTGTCTTGGAATTTCTCTCTCGACATTTCTGACTTGACACTTCTCTCTCGATACCTATCTCAACATCTCTCTCTTATCACATCCCATCACACATCTCCTTGACACATCTCTCTATCTCGACATCTCTCTATCTCGACATATAACTCTCTCATCACACATCTGTCACACTACATCTCATCTTATCTCTCACGTCATCTTCCATCCATCAGTCATCATGTGTGGACACGTCAACACCATCTTCAACCAAATCTCCTCCAGCCACTCCAAGGACACAATATGTGCTCTTGAAGACCTCCCTAATAACGAGGAGTGGCTCGCTATCCCTAACGATGTCCCCAATATCACAGAGGACTCGGAGGATAGCTACTGGCCAAACCTAGAGGCCAGTATTGATAACGATAAGATCAAATTTAAGGACGTCTCCATCGAGTGCGTCGTCTGTCGTACAGACGTGACGATCTTCCCAAAAGATCACGTCGTCGACGAAGAAGTCGGAGAGAGCCACAGGGCCGTCATCCTCCCCTGCGGCCACATCTTTGGCGCCTCGTGCGTCAAGCAGTACTTCGACATGAAGACTGAGCAGAGGCAACCAGCGTCTTGCATCAAGTGTCGGGCCGCATGCTACCACCCTGCCTGCGGACATCCCTTCTACGGGGCACCCATGCCTTGCAGTATACCTCGCATGGCGTTCACCCCGCATGTCGTGGGCAAGGGCGGTAGCATCGACCCGCTGTGCAGGCTCTGCAACATCAGGAAAACGATGTTGGATATCACTGCTGAGGTCAAGCGGGCACCAGACCGCAACAAGGCGGTGGACGAGTTCTTGGGCATCGTTCTCGAGATCGACGGCTATCCCTATCCAAATACAAGAACCTGTTGGGATGAGCTTCGCCGCGGGACCCTGGAGCGGGTGTACTTCCCCGAGTCTTTGGTGGACCTCTTCGCCCACTACCAGGATGACATTGAGGAGAAAGAGAACGGGCAAGACTACTGGGTGGGTAATCACCTCGGCCAGTGGAGTGCCAAATTATACGTCCGCAAACAACAACAGGACTAGGCATATTGCCCGAAGAACGATGAGATATGAGTTGCATTGGGAGTTTTAATTTGTTCCAAGTAGAGGAGTACAGCTGTTTGAATATTATTCTTTGCTTGTCTAAATACAAAGAATAAAGGTTTACTTCTGGTTATAGCATGGCGAAAAGGAATGATATTACTGTATCAACAATATAAGATTGTACCAACACTGATCATTTTATAAATCATTTCGCCAAATTGATAACAAACTTGTAATGAAAAACATATCAATCTTCATAAGTGCTAAACAAAAATCTCATCCAAAGGATGATCCGTAACCATAACATACATACATAAGAATCCTTGAAGCCATCATAATCATTTCGCTGATTCCCAGATCAGCACAATAACACTATCCTTGATATCACCCACTTCCTCACCCCATCTCTTCTTCAAAGCGGGCTCATCGATAACACCCCTTTTCACATAAGCCTGCCACACATCACCCTCAGTAGTAGTGACAGAGTCCATCAACTTCCACACATTTCTTCGTCCTGTCCAGAACAACATCTTTCGGTCTGTGTCTCGCTCTTTGAGCTTCACCGGTCCTATGACGGAGCGACGGGCAGAGCTTGCTTTTCCAGCGGTGGAGAGAGGCATGTCTGAGAGATGGATTCCATCTGGGTACTCGGTTATGGTGTACCCATTCACGAGGACCCAGTTATCGCGGAAGCGGTAGCGTTGGAGAAAGCATGCTTCGCCGCAGACGTCGGTGACAAGATGAGCTTGGCTTGGGGTGAGGTGATGACGTTGTCCATAGTCATGCAAGGCCAGGGGTTGAACACCAGTCTCATAACTATCCAGATGTGAAGAGTAATCGTCGTTATCCTTGGGTGAGTAGAAGCTTGGAATGATGTGCATCTTCATCTTGGTATGCTTCGCCAAACAGTCCTGAAGAATACCGTCCCAGTGTTTCTTGCTCGTAGGACTATCTTCGACACCATCAAAGCATGGAAGATGCGTGACTTTGGATATAGCAGGTCGTGTAAGAAAGATTGCTCCACCTCCATAGGTCGTCATGAATCCTTCGCCGATAGCCCAGTCTCCTCTCTCACTCGGCAATCCAATGTACAATTCCTTCTCAGAGTTATACGCGAATAGTCGTTCCTGGAGATACGAAAGGTTGGGTAGGAAGATCTCTTCGTCCAATATGCCGTACCACTTCTTCATCTGTCCTTTCTGTGCGAGTGTAGCACTGTACTTCTTGACCGACTCCATCATGTTGAAGTATCTCCTGGCTATTGAGATCTGGCCCTCAGAGATGGTAACATGAGCATCAATGCCCAAAGATTCCAGCACCTCAGTCAGCTTCTTAGCCTGCTGATAATGGCCCTGATCCAAAACAAGCAAAAAGCTCGCTCCGTTACCATGCTGATTCCCACCAGTCATCCACCGTGCCCAATCCTTCGCAACAGCGTAGTCATCCCTAACAACGCGATCAAAACTCGTAGAGATCGCAAACACAAAGTCCGAAGCGTCGATCTGTCCTGGTTTCGGTCCTCCTACAATCGGAAGGTTCAGTTCCTGTCGGGCAACCAGATTCCTCCTCTCGGGAGTCTTGGTATCGATAATCCGAGGTTGATTTGAATGAAAGTCTGTATCAATGTTCGTGACTGAAGTATACTCAGAGTCCTGCTCTGAAACACGGACTTTCCACGCAGTCCATGACGTTTGATCCGAAAGTCCAATTTTCTGCCTTAGTCGCTCTAGGTACTGTTCTTCCGGAATTGGTCCTTTGATGGCGATCTCAGTATCTGCCTTTGTTCGAGGCCAGTGCAGCCATCTTGTCTGAAAGAAGAGAACAACAACGACAACGAGAACAAGCAGTTGAACAACCCTGCGGGGAAGAGTAGGCGGGCTAGAAATCATAATCATGATGAACAGACGATCCAATCCAGTAAAAAAGAGTGACTTGGGTGGGTATAACCTGGATAAATGAGTGTGTTGCCTGGCTATAACAAAGGCATGATCACGCTGCTGAGAGGCGGGTAAGGACTGACTACGGTGAAGGAGAAGAAGCAAAGAAGAGGCTTTCGACTCGCGAGTCGTGAGGCACAGCGAGAGATTTTAAGCAAATTAGACTCGAATGGCGTAGAGTGACAGACTGTCACAATGCCCTTGTCTAGTGTAAGTGGTAAATGGGCGCAGTGGGGGGGAGGCCATCCTTCAAAGCATCATGAAACTAGGCGCCCCAGACCATGATCCCTGGTCGCACCACGTCAATAACGGTTAAAGAGGGGAAGGCCAAGGCGAGCAATTAAACTGTGACAAGGTCCGTGGTTCGTTTCATGGTTGATCAGTGGAGGTCTCAGGTCACGATATGTCCAAATGCAGTAATGAGAAACAATTGGGGGTCAGTGTCAGAATTGAAGATCTCTTGACTCCTATTTCTGACAGCGTCTATTCAAAGTCCCAATGAATGCATGAAGGATGCTGATGTTGAATGCTGGCGGGTGAGAGGCTATGACGGAACGAGAACTAGGTTGGGTGGTAATTTAATCTCTTGCCAATAATCAGACTAATGCAGGTACAACAACAGCCCTGGTCGCAAAGTAAGTCGATTTCGGTAGGTAATTTATCTGATAAGCGGCAAGCTAACATAGGAAATGACCGCATCCCGTTGGAGATTCTTTGCCGAGCTCTAGCCTTGCACCATATCATTCGCTAGACTTGCTGGTGTTTGGACCCTTTTCTTCGTGGGCTGCTTCAGCATTTATTAGTGACTTCTTCCTAGGCGGTGTGATAGGTTCTGTCGCTGCCCTCGTGTGTGTCGGTGTTGATGCCACTGTCGTCGGTGCCCGTGCTGGTATCGGCATAGGCATTGGCATCGGCGGCAGTGGCTGATGTTGTTGGGACCCGCGTCGTGAAGGCGGTGTTGCTGATGAACTTGGGGAATAAGCCGAGGGCATATTGGCTTCAACAGTTCGTCTGGCGTGTTCGAAACGATCGTAGCACTTAGCGATAGCCTCTTGGACCGACTGGTCCGCACGTACAATACCCGTGGCGAGAACTTCTCTAATGTGATCTTCGACTTTTTGAAACTCGGACTTGTCGTATCTGTATCGATCAGGAATACCGCTGTTGTGCAACAGAGCCAGCAACCCCGCGATGACTGTGTTGGACGCAGCGAGAATAGTGATGGCCGTATCATTTTGGCCTCCAGCGCTGAGAGCTGTGATGCTAGCACCGATCATCAACTGCAGAACAAAAAGAATTGCACGAACGAAGCCGATGATGTGAAATGAGTAGGATGAAACGGTACGACGGTATATGCAGTCGCGATAGAGGCCATGAGGAATGCCGTTTGGGGGCCAGAATCTACTGGTCGGATGAACAGGTTTGTTATCCTCTATATCCTTGATTCCGCCAACTCCTCTAGCTAGGATGGCCCATTCTGTAGGCGATAGGAAGCGGTATTTAACATTCTTATGTTTCTTCTGAGCGGCGCCATTTTCCCTGCTGCTCTGATCTGCCGCGTTCATGTAGTGTCCGAAATTTTGATTAGGGTCCATCGATGTCTGCCGGGCGGTTGAATCAACATCCGCCATGACGCGCTATCGCGCACTGCAGCTTTGATCTGTCGGATATCGTGAAGTAAAAAGCGAGTTTTAAATGGAATGAAGCAAGCAGGTGAAGCAAAAGCTAGCTTATTGAGAGAGAGAGAGAGAGCTAAGAAAAGACAACGGTGATGCTTGAAGAAGCTGGCTAGGGTCAATAAAATGAAACAGAAGAGAGAGAATGAATGTCAAGAGCCGAATTGAAAAAGAAGGTAAAGGTAGAAGACGAAAAAGAAAAGCGATGTTTCTGGTGATGTAAAAGGCATTCGTTGCTCGGCCTTTCCCGTCGCCATGACATCTTGTCTCATACCTATGAAGGCGGAATCTCATGCCCATTGCGGCTTCCACCGCGTAATCCTCCTCCATCTTCAATAATTCGACTCGATTAAGTGCCTTTTATCAATCTCTTTCGGTCCATTTTCTTGGACAGTATCTTACCCAGTCGAGCATAACTCCGAGAACCAGGATCCTTCTTAACTAAAAGTTGTGGTATCGTTTCGCGCTTCACTTACACGAGCTGTTGTTGTACAACCAACGAGGGACCCTCCCAAGCCGTAATAGGTAGTGTTTACGATAGAATCTTCAGCAACGATGCAGGTCTCAGCCTCAAAGTTCTCATACTCAAGTCCAGGAATGTTCAGTGTCTCGTGAGCAACCAAACCACTACTCCTCATACAAAACAATCGACCATTCTCAAAGGATAGCTGCATTCATAAATAGATATCATTTCTATGTTCATTTTCATGTATATGGCAGACCCTTCCACTCAGCAAAGTACAGCCCCAATCACCCATGACTCTAAATCACTGCCCATTCCCTCCTGATCCGAGTAAACCATGTAGAACCACACAAGCCAGACAAACGCCACAGTGCATACATACAATCAACGATACACTCGCTAAATATTTCATCTTTCAAAATCAAGAATCCTGCACAAGATGGGGGATGTCGTCCACCTTGGCCTGGCCGTTGAGAATGGCATTCACCGCCGTGAACAACGGATACTCCGACTCTAGACCGCGAGCCTTGAGGAAGCTGTTCACCTCCTCTGCGGTAGTGGTACCCTGGATCTTCTGTCCGTTGAGATCCTGCTTCTCAACCTCTTGCACGGAGATTCCCTTCTCCACGGCCTTCTTGGCACAGCGGAAGTTACGACCGCCGGAGCAAGATGTGATGAGATCGGCGACACCGGCGGAGGATTCGGTGAAAGTAGCTGTGTGGACGGTCTCGCCGAAGAATTCCTTGCCGAACTTGACCATCTCCATGAGACCGACGCGCATGATGGCTGCCTTTGCGTTATCACCCCAACCACGGCCGTCGACGAAACCAGCTGCGAGAGCAACTACGTTCTTCAAGGCACCGCTCAGAGATACACCCGCAACGTCGGAGACCATCTGGACGTGGAAGTAAGGTCGGTGGAAGAGTGTTCGGAAGCAATCCTGATCCAGAGGAGGATAATCAGCAGGCATAGCGGTGAGCTTGGTCTTGGAAGTTCGGCCCCGAACGTCCTTGTGCTGCATCTCAGGGAGCTCTCCAATTGTAGGGTTGGGACTACCGGTTCGTGGTGTAGGAGCTCTGCTGTTATCGAGAGCAGGAGGATCGTAAGCAATAGTAGTCTCTGACCACTTCTCCTCGGCAATTTCACGAGCCAAGTTGGCACCACTGAGGGCACCACAGTAAATGCCTAGACCATCACCGATCCACTCGCTGAACAGGCTGATACCGTCATCAGTGACATTGACACCCTTGATACAGCTGATTCCTCTAGCATAAGGAAGGATGTGTCCGTTGACCTGCTTGCAGACGTTTGCGATGAACTGATGGGGCAAGTTGAAGACGAGGATGGTGGAGTCCTTGACAGCGTCGCGGATGTCGGGGTTGGCGATGATGTTTGAGGGCAGAGGAATACCGGGCAGGTACTTTACGTTCTCGTGGTGCTTATTGATCACTTCTGTGAGCTTCTGGGGCTTGTCGCCGGTGGTTTCGTCATATAATTTGGAGTCCTTGGTAATCGTCACGTCCTCCTCGTAGACCCACATCTGGACATCTTCCTCGAAGAGATCTTTGTTGGCGCGTGTGTTTTCAGCGACGATCTTGGCAATTGTAGAGCCCCTAGAAGCGTCTGTTAGTCAATGGCTCAAGTAAAGATAGAGGCGGAGCAGGAGAAGCGGAAGACATACCAGTTACCGGATCCCACAATGGTCACCTTGTGCTTCTTTGAATGTCCACCCAAGCTCGCCATGTTGCCGAATGTCGCAGAAGAATAAGTGCGGATATGAGTAGTACAAGACAGTAATCTCGAAGATTTAGCAAAGGCAAACGAAGAGTGCACTACAAGCGATCGAAACATACGGGGGAGAAGAGAGTTGTGTAAAGGTAAGTAAGTAAGGGCGAAAAAAGAGCTTTATGAGGGGTACTGAAGCTGAATAGTCCGAGGGACGCCAGCTCCAGCTTTCCAGGTTGTTGAACCCTGGAGCAAGCCACAATGACGCATGGCAGAATGAGAAGAGTGACACCGCCTGCTCCAAGGGGGAAAGCGTCCCATCAAAACCCCATTGATATCCGTGATAATGGAGCTGGAGAAATCTCGAGACCTTGATGAGGCCGAGGGGCAGTTTTTCACATGCAAGCAGATAGGAATTGCTGTGGCTGCATATGTCAATTGAAGCTATTTCTATAAAAGAAGCGCAGAGTTGTAGCCGTATAAACTAAGACACTATATGAAGCACGCTTGAAGAATAATTTCACTTCTCAATGAGGGCCTCAATCACATGGAAACAACATAAAATTCCAATTCAACTTTTTTTAAGTGGGATTTCACATGTCGAACAAACAACCTCGAAACAAGGATCTCTGCCTGCAAAGTCTAGGATTCTCCGGGAGACAAGGGGGCAAAGATGCATAATCCAGGAACAGCTACAGCACCGAGCCCCGTTCCGTGATCCGCGGGCCGATCCCCTTGTCGCGTGACGAGCACATGTTAAAGAACGAAAAGAAATCATGGACTTGGATCAAATGATGTACATTTTGAGGTTATCGCTGCTAAGAGTCGCTTCATATCACGATATAGTTTCCTGCCGAGGATGTATCGTTGCATTGTAATGGGCTCAAGGGCGCTAGAGCTCAACTGCATTTTGACGTTGCCAAGTTTACCCCAACGGAGTCGTCTCACTCCCATCCCTTTTATCCGTTGGAGGTCAGTCAGTGTATTTAACAGATACGAATGCCTGCATTTGGTTATCTGAAATATTTGATATGAAATTATATCTGTCAAATCTGAACTTTTGTAAATGTGAATGCTGATCCAACCCTCGATATGCCAGTATGAAAAACACGCATGTCCCATAACCCAACGATTAAGAACAGTTAAATTCCAAGACTAAATTTACTCCGTCGTCCTTTCAGTTATACTCGGCCAACAACTCCACTTTCTCTTCATCTGCCGATGGGAAGTGATTAAGCATGGCTGACAGAGAGCGTTTCCGCCCGTGTGATTTCCTCTCGTCCTTCTCCTCAGTCCTTTCACCATTTCCAAAAACAGGCTTGAAAACATTATCATAAACCATCCAGGCCACAGTGAACATCACAGTCATGGTGACAGCCAACCACTGGGGCACTCTGCCGCGCTTGTCTGCCAGAAACTTGGACAGAAGAATGACCGTTCCGAAGAAAAAGACAGTGAAGAACAGGAAAAAGAATGCTCCTATCCTCTGTCTCAACGTTGTTATCGTGTATGGCTGTAGTGAGTGCAGGTAGCGCTGATATCCATCGGGAAGTTCGTGTTCTTTGGCACCGTCTTTAATGAGATTAAGATATCGAGCACTGGCTTGTGCGTAGCCAGGCTCACGCTGAGGACCGAGCAGGAAGCGATACCACCACTTGTGCTTGCGAGGGTCATCAGGCAAGTCCTTGTCGGGAATCTGTGGCGCAAAAAGTGTTCTTGACAGAAAGGGTCGAGGGATATCAGGGAATGGCTTCTCGGGAATGGACATCTTCGGAGGCAATGGTATACAGGGTACAACAATCTCTTTGTAACCAGCTCCGCCACCTTCAGTGCGGATGATGGTGCGGTAATCCTCCTCTGTCACCTCGTATACTACACCCATAAGACCTTCATCCCACCTAATATCCTCAGAGTGTGGTGGCTGCGGAGGCTCAAAAGGTGGGACGGGCACCTTGGGAGGTAGCTTTGGCTTCTCAGGAAGCTTTCTGTAATCGACGTTTGCAAAGCATGGCTCGCGATAAGGAATTCCAGGAAGGTTGAACTTAAGCTCCAACGTCGGCACCGAGACGTTCACCTGAGACAGAGGTCTAATGCCACGAACGCCCAGAAATGTCTCGGCGGCGAGGTTGGATCCATAAGCGAGATACAGATACGTCTTTGGCGCAGGATGGTCTCGATCGACGACATGATCCTCAGCAGCCTGAGCTAGACGTGCAGCTGATGTGCGAGGTATAGAAGAGATCGGCGGATACTTCTTCGGTTCGGGCCGCTGCGCAAGAACACTGAACTTGCGCAGGACGACAGAGAGCGAACATTTACTGGCTGCGTCGCGGGCGTTCATTGGGTTTGACATGACGTCGAGTGAGAACCTTGGGAGCTTAGACGTAAGCTTACAACTGGTTGATAGGGCCGTTGCACAAGTGTCGCTAAGGTAGATCGGTGGCGGAGGAGGGAAGTATAAAGCAAAGCGCTCACAAATAATAAACAATCACAATAAACGTTCAAAGCATGGGGTTTCCAGGGAGATAAAGACGTTGTTCATCATGAAACGGGTCATCGATTCGGGCGGAGCGGAGATAGTGGGCGTCCCCTTGCAAGCTGCTGAATAATGCGCCGCGCGGGTCAGGCGTGGGAATAGTTGCGCCGACCGATGGTCCGCAGTTAAAGTCCGCTTCGCTATTGATGATTCCCGGACTGTCGGGCTTTGCCAAGATTATCTGACGAATTGGCTTGCTGAACGATTACCAAGCGATGGTCCGATACGATAGATCGCAGATCAAGATTAATGAATTCCTCTATTGTATCGAGAAACCCTCCGGCTGTGCAGGGTAAGCCGGACCAATTTGGACCACTTTTGTCTACCACCTATCATCTATATTCATTATCTTAATTGTTATGAAGGGATTTCCTTAATATCTATATACTAGAATACCTAGATAGACTAGGGGAGGAAAGAAAACTCAGGACCTTAGCCCTAAGTAATAAAAATATTTAGGTAAATCTAGTCTAAATTTAGGGGGCTTTTTACTAAGTTTATTTTGATACTCAGCATCAAGGTTCGGTGTTTTCTTGCCCCCTGAGGATAGAGAAGAAATTGGTTTATGTGCGCTAAGTGTACCTCAAGTTGACTTGTTGATA
Source organism: Fusarium pseudoanthophilum (assembly GCA_013395995.1). Classification (NCBI taxonomy): domain Eukaryota; kingdom Fungi; phylum Ascomycota; class Sordariomycetes; order Hypocreales; family Nectriaceae; genus Fusarium; species Fusarium pseudoanthophilum. The sequence continues at coordinate 29,494 of JAAOAR010000331.1, read as the reverse complement.
TTGGACTTGGACTTACTACCTGTGTCATTGATATTTGAATGAATACTATCGTGCTGCAATAAGTCTGGTGTTTGGAACGCTTCGATTGATCGTAACTTACGGAAACCGTAGAAAACCCATTTCATGCAGTGATTCATGAATGATTACCTTAGGCAAGTGCCATCGCAATGAAGCAGGCAAGAGGCATTCATCAACCTCGTGAGTGCGCCCGCTCCTTCCCTTTTGCCATCAGCTTCCATTATCTGCTCCTACCCATCTCAGCGAACCAAAACCCATTATCGAAATTGCTCTACGTTCTTAAACATTCTTTGATCCTGCTCGTGATCTCGACATCGTTTTATCTCTCCTTCGCCCACCCAGGTGACAACCCAAATTGTACCCTCCAATCATTTGGGGGAACTGGAAGTCAGATCCCCTACAACGAACGTTGTGCACCCCTCCACTACAGTTTCAACCACTGACAGTCTTGCAGTCTGCACCAATGCCGGCGCGAAGAGGTGGGAAGTCTGCTCCACGCTCAAAGCGTACGCGGCATTCAGCGAGGATTGTGGCCCTGGGGCAACTCGACACTACCCCAAACCGTCACGATCAGTCTCCTCGTGCAGTTCAGACTCAGGACCCAACGACGGCATTACCAAACCAGGGCGCAAAACCTGAGCCTCCAAACTCTGAGATCCCATCAACAAACGAATTTGATGATGACCTCAACGATGATGATCTGAGGCGGCTGGTTGAAGCTGAAGCCGTCCCATCCGCTCAACCACCTCCCGATTTCTCATGGTCTGAAATCGGTTCAACACGCCGAAGTTCGCCTCTACGGGAAGACGAGCCAAGCTTTTTAGACAACCAAGATTCTCTTCTCGACGAATTTTCCAGTCCAAAGTCCGGTCTAGGCAAGCTTCCCAACACTCAGCCACTGCCATCTGAGCCTGATCAGGAAAGTAAAGAACCTCCTTTTGTTGACTTTTCTGAGACAGCTTCTACTGTGCGACGAAGTTCACCTTATTATTCTTTGGCTGCTTCTCAGATCGGAGATGACGAGCCTCTGAATTTCGTGGAAAACAATCCTTTGGCGCCACTACCAAGTACCATACAAGATTCGATACAGTCTCTTGGGTTACCACCATTCCCTGAATTAGAAGCCATGGATCACTTGCCGGAAGACGAGTTATATGATGTCACGCCTCCCAAGTCGACAGCTGAGCTTGAAGCTGAGATCTCGCGAAAAGAGGAGGAAGCACCCCAAGCTGCCCCGGAAAGTTCACAGCGTACTAAGAAACCAAGTTCGTCACAGAACTCAAAGACAAAAAGCAGGCCGGGGAAGACCACAAAAAAGCCTGATGCACTCACGAGAATGTTAGAGGAGGAGCTGGAATCATCAGAAGAGGACGAAGAAGAGGAGCAAGCATCTTCACCCCCTGAAAAGCCACCAGCGAAGCCCCCAAAGCGGAAGTACGGCGCTCGCAAAGGCAAGGAAACACCAGAAAGTAACCCTGCCGCTGTGAAAACTCAAGAGGCACGGACAAGTGCGCAACGACCTAAGGAAAAGAAAGTCCGAAAGCAACGAGCGAAGACTCCCATCCAATTTGACGAAGAGACACAGAAAGTAAAAGAGGTGACACCACGGAAGGTAGCTGGACAGCAACCTCGCATGCCAATCGTCAGCAGTCTCAGAAAATCGTATGCTGCCTCTGTCTCTCCCATGGCAAGTGCAGGGAAAGGGACGCCCGGCTCGAAACGAAAGCCTGCACCGAAGCGCAAACCGCCTGCTAAAGGCACTTCCCAGAAGGAGAAACTTTCCCAGAAAGTCCCTCCAGCTACACGAAAGTCAGATCTGAAGAACGTGGTGCCCCAAGACAAACCTCATACGACTGAAAAGGCGAAAGCACCTGCAGTTCCTGCGACAAAAGCATCAGCTAAGCCTTCACCTGCGATTACCAAGAGAATAACCCGAGCCCATGTAAAAGAGGAGGAGGCGCCAGTGCCACAGCCTTCAGAAGTCCAAGAGGCACAAGAAACAAAAAATGAGACCCAGGGGTCGACCCAGGACCCTATCGTGCTCTCTAGCGACCCTGAAAGCTCTTTGTTCTCGGATGATGACGATGCCTTTGTCCCAATCGAAGACTTACACCCAAAAGAGAAGGCTCAACCAGCAAGGAATGTGCAATCAGTAATGGGAGAGTTGGTTATTGACCCAATTGTCGACGTGGAACCAGCAGGCCATGCTCGTCGTGAGAAAGTCGAGCCTGCTACACGCCCACAGACCCTACCGCAGAATCCCGAGGCTCCTGGCCCTTCACGTCCTCAAGAAGAACAAATCTCTCAGCAGAGGATAGCAATGACGATTAAGCGGGACTCTAAGAAACTTGTTGAAGAACCTCTTCCAAGTACGAAGGGAAATCGTGCAGCTCAGAAGGGCCGAGAGGTTTTGTCGGCTCGCGATACTAATATTCTCGTTCAACAAGATACCTCACGAGCAAGGACCTTGAAAAGACCTGCTACGACAGTTGATCCCATCGTCGATGCTTCCCACCCACCTCGCAAGATCAGTAAGACTTCAAGGAGCTTCAGTGTCAGTCAAGCGGGTAGTCCGTTGCCACTAGAAACAAGCCCAGCCCAGCTTGTAAGTGGAACAAGTCCAAGTGCTATGGAAGAAGTTGAATCTGCGAAAGTGTCCAAACGCAATCAGCAGACGGAGCCTAGAAGATCCCAACGCCTTCGAAGAACTGCGGAATAGGAACCCCCATATACCGATGGCAATTACTTACAACAAGAGTACCTCTCTAGTCTGGCAGCTGCTGAGGCCATTCCTGACAAGACTAGAGTGGGATTGAGACACAGACCGAACACGAAGGTCAAAACTGAGCCTGTCAATTTGCGCCCCGAGCCAAGTTCAAGTGATCAAGACATTCATGCTCAGATACTAGCGTCCCTGCAGGGACAAAAGGAAGCGACTGCCGAAGTGGAACAGGCCATGGAGCAGGACAAAGTCCGCGGCAATAGAGAGTCTCCCAGACAGACACGGCCGGCTGGACCGAATGCAGAGATAGGAGAGAAACTCCATGGACTAGTCGAGGTAAGGTCCAATGCCGAGGGTTGTTTCTATGCTAACATGCTGCCTAGATGATGTTGGATCATCTCCAGGCCAAGGAAGCGAGCATCTATCGTGGCGCTGATGCCTATCGGAAGAATGGCATCAATTGCGTGGACAAGATCGAACGACGCTACATGCAAGAGAGACAGGCGCTCAATGAAACGTGGAAGAAGGATAGTGATAGGTTCCTCCGGGGGACTCGGGCAGCCAAGGCAGCGATTGATGAGCGCGGAAAGATACGAGAGAAGGCGATGCAGCAACTGAATGAAACGGCAGCAAAGCGCCGTCACTTGTTTGAACAAGCGACGACAAGTTTACGAGCACTTCATGGGCGATTGATGCAGGGAAACCTTGCAGACTACGAAAATTGAGATGATTTTACTGTACAGATTTTGTAATGATAGAAGATGGGATTTGCTGAATCTAGGTCATGGGCAAGTCTGACTCAAGTTGTGGGTATGTGATGGCCGTTGGTGGAATGGGGACTGAAAATCAGGGTTCAATGGCGGCAGGGATCAAAAGGTTGATTGATGGGTCAGTTTCATGTTAGTCGAGCGGTAAGGATTCCGGGCCTGACCAATATTATGCTTGCTGAGGAGTCGCCGGGCATTGATAGCGATCTTATTGAGAAGTGATGTCCTCGCTATAATGGCACCCATGGTCACAGAGACATAAAATTTGGGCAAGACATAAAGCGATCTTAAGACGATTTAGACGATGTTAAGATGGGGTGTGAAGCCAATCCAAGGTTTGAGACTGGTGGCATTGTAGGCATGCTGAATGGACGGGTGAATGGGAAGAGAATCATTCTTCGCTTATTCGATGAGGCTAGACTCGATACGGGAAGCATCGTAATGGCTTTACTGGCGTTTGGATGAGGGTGGAAGAATACTTGGCGAATAGCGGTTAAAGAGAAGCGAGAGAGGTAGACGAACATCACGATGGGGACTGGATGATATAGCCATGAGACACTTACAGACGAGTGCTGTTGATCTCGCGTGTCATGATAAGCATCACATCACGATCTACGAGAGTAGCTGCCTGCCCTATCGAGCTGATACATTACTGCATTCGTGGCTGGTGATGTCGACGTCTGGAGTGTACAGTCCGGGAGGCGTTTTTGGCGCGATAACGAACGTGGGAAACGATGACGATGGTGGTTTACCTTAGGTTGTGGGTGACGTAGTGAGTTTGTGGCGCGGACGGGGTCATTCCCAAGCCCGAGAATTAGATGGTATGCATGATATAAGAGATCCAGACCTGCTGATGAAGCACTACGATACTGCTGCTGAATATCTATTATACTAAAAAGCGATTTACGAATATTAATAATTGCCCATTTTTGATATTTAATTACCTTGATTATCTGCTTGGACCTCTTGCGCTTGGATATCAACTGCACTCTGTTTGTTACAGCTTGAAACTTGAGTGGCACGACACAAGACAGGATGGGTTCAGATGATGCGGGGCATATTTCTACACCAGGGTGAGTAAGACGATTGTTTCGTTCTGTTCTGTTCTGTTCTGTTTCGTTTGGCGTTTGTTCTGTGCCCTTCCGTTTATTCAGAGGCCAGTGTCTTTATTCTGTTTCAGTCATGAACAATAGGCATCCATTCAATATCCCCAACCACTCTTTGTCACATCGTCATATGACCACTCTGCATAAGGGAGGCCCAACCATTCTTCGTCCTAGGTGATGAAAAGGGCCCCCTAAATCTGCCTAACTCTTTTTGTCACTGGATAAAGACGGGAGGTCCGTCTTCTGCATCACATCAGTCAAAGCTGGCTGCCCGCATTGCAATCCATCCGTCTCTTACAAGCAGGGGAGCGGGGGCCTCCAGGGCATTGGCGCTAAAATGCCAGTGCCGTCGTCTGCCCCGCCTCCACTGCGTCCTGGGCTCGTGGACTGGGCTGAGCCTCCTGTCCAACGCGGCAGCTGCAGACACTGCCCTTCGCTCCAGTTTTTTTTTCCTTTCTCTTTTTTTTCTTTCTCCCCAGACCTCAATTCAACCTTTCTTCACGTTACACAAGGGTCGAAAACTACCTGAAAAGCCTCGGTATAATACCACTGCCACTAGTTCAATCAAGAGCTGTTTCTATTGTGTACGGATATCTCCCATTCACATCGCCACTGTTGACCCCGCTTCTACTGTCGTCCTCTGCCTATTGTTCCCGTCAGTCACTTACACTGTCACTTGTCTACTTCTTCTGCTTCAGCTCAGATTACTTCCATCTGTTCTACTTCTTCCATCCTTTTACACTCTCATCTTTTACAAATTACTACATCTCAATCCTCAGCGCATTATCACCCTCTGTGCATCCGTCCTTTTACCAATCGTTTTCTGACATCTTTGTCTTGTACAGCCGCTTGCACGGTCTTCTTAACTTTCGGAGCCGCCGATCACGACGTCCAGGCAGCTCAAGCTCGGCTGACACCTCGGACTCAACCTTAACCGCCAATTCCGACTACGAGATCACACCCGCAGACTCGACATCGTATTCTCCTGAAATCTCTCCTCGTTCGTCGACATCATCTACCTCTACTGCATCCTCGACTACCAAGCAACATAAGATGCCGTTTCGTCAGAGGATGGCCCGCCACTTTGGCGATTCGGTATGTAACTGTAACCCCGCATCTCCGTGCATGCTTGTCTAGGTATCGATCCAATGCGCCTATCTTTGAGATGCGCTTTTGGTAGAGTTTATCATGGAATGCGACTTGTCTAGTGGCGTTGGCGCTAACGACTTACATAGCTTGCCCCCGAGAAGCCCTATCTTAGCTACTATGATGTCCTCTTGACAGCTGAGGATATCAAGGCGCTCAAGCACGACTGGTTAACAGATAACAATATTGCCTTCTGGGAAGAATATCTGGAGCGCGAAACACTTCCCAAGTATCCTCAAGCTCGTATCGTTTTGCTCCGTCCTAGCATGACATTCTTACTCATGAAAGAGCCCGACCTCCGATCAGTCCAGTCTGCCCTTCCCGATTTCTCAAAGGTCACCCATATCTTCCTACCCATCAACGACAATCGTAATGTGAGCGTCGCCGAGGGTGGCAGTCATTGGTCGCTTCTCCTCGTCTCGACACTCGATGGTGTCGCTTTCCATTACGACTCCCTCGGTGGTGCCAACTACTCCGAGGCCAACGTTGCAACCCGCAAGCTTGCCAATATCCTAGGACGGCCTCTTCGATTTATCAACCTCGAGGATTGCCCCCAGCAGGAGAACGGCAGCGACTGCGGTGTCTTTGTCTGCTTGTTGATGCGCCACCTCCTCGTCAAGCGCCTTCTCTGCGCTAATGCCCGCGAGAAGGTGTCGATGAGCATGGGTGGTAAGATGGTCGACAGCTATGGCGGTCGCAAAGAGATGATGCGAATTATCGAAAACCTCCGCAAGGAGGGCGAGCGCAGGCGATCGTGAGTGCCCCTAATCTTTACCTCCTCTCCCTTTGAATGGCGTATCTAATAATCAAGATAGGAGAAGCGCCAGCCCATTTTCGAACAAGACACCGCCGCGGATCGAATAGAGAACGGACTGCTACGGCTCTTGCGAAGAATTCGAGGAACTCATAAGACAAATCACGGAGGCTCAGGCGGCAAAGGCGCGTAATGCCCGACAGCCCTCGAAGTCACCACCTCGGTCACCACGCCGTTCATCTGCCCGTTCTCAAGAGGCGAAGAAGTCACCAGTCAACCAAAGCGGCAAGGGTTCAGTCGCCAAGGGTCCAGTCACTAAACCCAAGGGTTCTCCTACCAGACTTGTTGATCAACCCCCTTGGAGAGGAATGAGGAACCGTGTGCGAACAAACTCGAACCCAATCCGATCTTCCAAGGATTCACCTCCTCTTGGTCCACGAACAAGTAAGTCCGATCGAGTCTCAAAAGAGCCTAGGATTCAAACCAGTCCTCCCACCCCCGTCAAAATCCGGGGCAAGCGGTCTTCCAGCACAACAGCTGTTTCACCTCAAAGTGCGATCAAGAAAAACCAATGATGCACTTGTTCCACCACTGTAATGAAATGAATTTTACGACGGATGCGTCACGGTCGATCAGTCTTGTTTTCATGTTATCTCATCTTGTTCTCTTATTTCATCCTGTATCCTTTTTTATCTTGGCGTTGGTGGTTAGCGTGGAGCAGTAAGAAGGATGTGGTTATCATGTAACAGAGAAAGATGCCCATGCGCGCGTTTGTTGTTTTAATGATACTCCCAGATATCAAAGTAATGCGAGTTAGCGATGAAGGCGTTTGGTAGGATATGGAAAAAAGACATGCGAGCATTAGCACAGCTTATGAAGAACAATTGTACGTTTATAAACACAAGTATTGCATATGGTGCGAATGCGTGAGCTTCTTAAGGGAGCATGAGGCCTTTGGATATTATTACATGATGCCTGAACTCATCAAAGAGTTTCCTAAGCTTGTGCCAATTTATAAGTCTTGCCATTTAGGATCATGGTCATACGTTTGTTGCTTGTCCCAGCCCTGTGATCGAAGTATATGATTCCAACTCCATACGCCTGAGCAAAATTTTGTGAAGATTGCGTCTGCCCCATTTTGTAAAGTCACCTATGGACTTGATTTCCATCTTTGGTATTTTAGATCCTCTCCACGTCGAACTCCTCAGTTCTTCTCAGCAAAAGCAGGATTCTGCTCCATCGTCGAAGAGATGTACCCCCTCAGCGCCGCCCACCGATTCGCAGTCGGCGCCGGCGCACTCTTCTCCTCCGCCTCAACCTTCTGCGCAGGCACACCATCCTGCTGCGTCAACCTCGCCATACTAACCCCGAACCTCTCCATCTCGCCCTTGACAACCCTCTCCTTCCTCTTCAACGCACCCTTCTTACTCTTCAAGCTCTTATGCCTAACTTTCCCCTGCTCAACCTCCGCGCCCTCCTCCAGCTCCGGCAGCGCATCAGCTAGACTCTCTAGATTCGCAGCTAGTTTCTTCGACGGTCGTCGTCGCTTTGTGGATTTGGAGATGCGTGCTGATTGGATGCGCGATACGAAGGAGGAGTGCTTGATGAGGCGCTTGTCGCGCTTGCTGGAGAGGAAGGAGTCTGTCACTGCGGCGTCGTCGCGGAAGACTTTTTGGGGGGCTTGAGGGTGGATTTGGCCTGTTACTCGTTGGTGGCGGAGGGTGCGCGCGGAGGGCTTTTTGAGACCTGGGGGTTGAGGAGCCTGAGGTTTATGTTAGTGAGATGTTTTTGGGAGGATAGGGGAGGGGGGACGTACCATTTTGGGCTGTGGTTTGGGGGTTGAAGATGGAGGATTTGGGTGTGGAATTGAAGGTGTAGATACTGGAGAAACATTTTCGGTGAGGTTGGCTCACCGAGGTGGTGGGGCACACCGAGATATAGCGTGGAGGGGCAGACAACGGCTTTGGTGATGACCACTTTGACAGACGATCAGAATATGGGCAAAAGAAAGAATAAAATTATAACTAAAAGAAACACTAAGGTACAGTTATTTAGTTCTCATATCAGTTCACAGTCTGCAATGTTTTATGAATAGAAGTACTAAAACTGTTCATGCTATCATTCCATAGTGGGGTTCAACTCAGTATCTCCGTTCTAAGCTGATCCTCTCGTGACTTTTTAACTTTCACATTTCTTCCCACATCTCACTCACTCTCATGCAATAACAATGGAAGAAATCGATAATCTTAGGAGAGAAATTGCAAAGCGAGAAGTCGAACTCGCAGATCTACGTTCTCAACTCGCAGCCGCAGAATCACAAGCACGTGAATCTCAAGAACCGTGGAAATGGCCACTCGATAACCACGAGTATGAGAGGTACAGTAGACAGATGATTGTTCCCAACTTTGGGCTTCAAGGTCAGTTGTCTTTTACATGTTCAAGAGAAAGGTGCTGATTGCAAGATAGGTCAACTACGCTTGAGAAAGGCCAAGGTTCTGCTTGTTGGAGCGGGAGGCCTGGGATGTCCTGCTGCTGCATACCTCGCTGGCTCGGGGATTGGGACGATCGGTCTTGTTGATGGCGATGAAGTTGAAGTTTCGAATTTACATCGTCAAGTTGCGCATTCGACGGGTCGTGTTGGTATGAGCAAGGTTCAGAGTGCGATTACATATCTCAAAGAGTAAGACCCCAGACTCATTCAAGAAGCTTTAACTAACATGCGAAGCCTTAACCCGACGATAACTTATAATGCGCATAACACACATCTTACACCGAAGAACGCTGAGGATATTGTATCAGGCTATGATTTAGTTCTTGATTGTACTGATCACCCTACATCTCGCTATCTCATCTCAGATATCTGCGTTCTTCTCTCAAAGCCTCTTGTTTCGGCATCTGCATTCCAAACTTCAGGTCAACTGATCGTTCTGAACAACCCTCCAGGAAAAGGTCCCTGTTATCGCTGCGTATTCCCTACGCCGCCACCACCAGATAGCGTGGTTGGATGCGGCGAGGGTGGCATCATAGGACCTATCGTTGGTACAATGGGTGTCTTACAGGCTTTGGAGGCCATCAAGTTGATCTCAAGAGGTGATCTCGAGATCCATGGAGAGGCCAAGACACCGATGTTGCTACTTTTCAGTGGCATGTCTGATACCCCTTTCCGATCTGTGAGGATGAGGGGCAGAAGGAAGACTTGTCTGGCTTGTGGTGATGAGAACAGACTGACTTTGAGTGAGTTGAAAAACTCAATGGACTATATTCAGTTTTGTGGTGTCAAACAGCCTGTTCAGCTACTCCAGCCCGACGAGCGAGTCACAGCGAAGGAGTACGATGAGCTCACCAAGTCAGAGAATAAGGATATGCTTCTCGTCGACGTCCGGGAAAAGGAACATTTCGACCTCTGCAATATTTCAGGTTCAGTCAACATCCCCATCAGTCGCTTCATGAGCGCTCGTGGTGAAGCTACCCCAGAAGGATGGCCAAGCGATCTGCCCCATTCAACCCCCATATACGTCGTATGCCGAGTCGGCAACGATTCGCAGATTGCGGCGCAGAAACTCAAGGACCTAGGATTAGGGAACAACGGAGACAGATTTATCGGCGATATTCTTGGTGGCATCAAGTCATGGAAGGACACTGTTGATCCATCTGTACCTTTTATATAGACTGACGAAAGAGATGCCGGCTAAAAGAGGAAATGGGGATAGTCGTATTGGATGAGAGATTTTATGATACATACATACAACATACAACGCCCGTGTTAACCCGAGCACACCAAGGACAGGCCATTCCTGCCCATCAGCTGCGCCATTACAAATAACATTTTGCTCAAGTCAACAGAGACTCATGTGAGATATTTTTTTTCGTTTCTTTCTTTTCTTTTACACAAAGTTGGCAGTCTTCTTTTTGTTGAATGCCTTTTGGTCTTTTAGCCATTGGCGATATCCAGAAACGCTAGAGATCTTTTCGCCGTAGAAATCGGGAACTGTTTCGTAGTTAGTAACTGACTTTGATCGGCACTTGAAGCTAGCGAGATGAAAAACTTACCAGGGTTGCTGGCGCTCGAGTTGGTGGGGTCAACTCGATGCTTCTTGATGCGCTCAAAGAACTGAGCCTCCTTCTGCGTCATCTGCTTCTTCCACTGACGATTCAAGAGGTAAAAGACCTGGTTTCCAACACTAGGCCCGCTCAACCACCCAAGACCCGAGAACGCGAGCGTCATAAGTCCCAGCGTCATAAACGGATCGAGAGGGATTTGCGAGATGATCGGTTCCGCCAGACCCGTCGAGAGGAAAACAGCGCCTGCACCTCCAGCAAACAATCCATTGGTGATGGAGAACAAGAGCTGGTATCGTCGGCGCGAAACTCGCAGCTTGAAGAAGCTGTTCCAGTCGAGCGGGGGGAGTTCGGTGCTGGTGGTGGACTGCGGCTTATCGGCGTAGGTGCGGGACAAGGTCTTTGCGACGACGGGCGTGAAGCATTGCGGTCGGAACGGCGATGCTGAGAGACATGATGCTGGGCGGAGGGTAGAGAATGAAGCTTTTTGTGATGAGCGCACGAGACCTGTTAGCGGCATGCGCAAGACGGAGGTCTTGAGCGGAGAAGCCATGATGATGTGAATCGATGTTTGTAGCCAATTGAGGTTTGGGAGGGAGAAAAAAAAGTCAATTAGAGGTTTGGAGTGGAGATCGAAAAGATGTCGTTGTGCCGTCGGTTATTAGGCGTGACGTGGGGATGCTGAAGCTCGGGTAGAGCTGTGTTCGTGATCTCATGGTGGATGGAAAAGTTTGGCGCTTCATTAGGCGCGGCTAAGCGCTGCCGCCGTTGAAGCTCAATTAGGAAGCAAGGGGATAGCTCGGACCCCCCTAATAAGGGCTATATAGCCTTAACTAAGCTAATTATAATTATTCTTTATATAAATACTTAAGTACTAGGATATAGTATTAAGTATATTAATTAATAATTCAATAAATATTATAAAAGAAATTTATTAATTAAAAGCAATCTCAAGCTATCTTTATTTTAAATTAAATAAAATACCAGCTATCTACGAGGGTAGTTATAGGCCCTTTCATGTTGTTTTAGGCTTTGTTGACCTTGTCCTTGGCTTAGTCATCGGGTAGCAGCTCTTTCTTTGGCTTGCCAGCCTCTCTCTTACAGTACAAGCCGCGTTTTAGAACAGCTCATAAAACAGATTTATTCTTATGAACACGCCGACGACAGAGATCGAAAATCCTCTTGCTTAATTTGCCCCAGACTCTTCGGTTACCTATGATTTCTTTCCACCCAATCGCATTAGCGACTCCTCCGTGATAATCCTGCTAGAACTGGCGTCGCGGGTCGCGGGACTCGCGTTGGCGCACGAGCGATGGAGTCCTTACAACAGCAGCTCGAGCCAGACGAGTCGGAAAAACGGAAACCGAAGGAACACAAGAGGTCTCGGATCGAAGTACGTCTTCGGTCTAAACCAAGAGATTATGTTCCTGGAAGTGGCCCTCCACTGCAGCCTATTAGCTTGCTACCACCCCAAGACTCGACCGCGTACATATTGGAGCGAATTATCCTTCCCTCGCCGGGTCTCGCTGCAGATGGACTCCCTCTACCTAGGCGGATGACATATATCGTGTCATGGACGGACCTGCCAGCGGCGCAGATGTTGGTTCCTGCAATGGATATTCTGGAATACGTATCACCGAGGGAATTGGAAGAATGGGAATTCAAGAATACGGAAGAACAGTTGGAGGAAGAAACGACGGAGAAAAAGAAGACAGAAGCTGGACAGGTTACACAGCCAAAGAGGCGTGGTAGACCACCCAAGCACAGTACGATAGAAACGGCTGTCGTTGCGGTGGTAGAAGACGATGAGGCTGTTCCGATGAAGGGGGCCATGACGATCAAGACCCCTACGAAGAACAGATTAAAAGACTTTGAGGGGTTGTCGGATGAAGAGGGGCCGGCGAGACAGTTGCAGTGGGAAATGACTGGTGATTCGGCTGAGACGGATGATCAAGCGTTGGATGAGCATAGAGGGACTGTTGAAGACTCTGAAAGTGCTTTCAGTGACACTAAGATGGTTGTACCGCATGGTGCAGCAGCTGAGTCCTGTGTTCCAAAGAAAAGCCATACCAAAGGCAAACATTTCGAGTCGATCCCGTCAACAGGGACCTCGAGTCGCCAGAGCACGCCCCAGGTCACGAGCATACGCTCCAAGTCTGAAGGCAAAAAGAAGCTTAGCCGTTCTTTGAAGAAAACACAACCTTCTGACGGACTATTAGGTGGCGTTCAAGGCACAGGCTCCGCCTCGGACTGGACTCCCAAAGAGTCACTCACCTACTCTAACTCGGGGGTTGAGACGCCAGATCCAGAGTCAGAAACTCAAACAGCACGACTCATCGAAGAAGCTATGTCGGTTCAGAAGAAGCCTCCAAAGTCAAAGTCGAAGCCCAAAAGTAGCATTCCCAAGTCTCCAGAGCCAGTTCCTCGGGAAGACCCCAACCAAGAAGCAGAAGAGGCAGATGAACCAGGTTGGGAGGTTAAACGCCTGGAAGACATGGAACTCTACGAAGTGGAAGGCCAAGGTCTAGTGCGCTACTTCTTGGTCCGCTGGGAAGGCGACTGGCCCCCTGACCAGAACCCTTCATGGGAGCCAGAATCCAACCTCCCCAAAGATCTCATCAAAGCGTATCTCCGTAACGGCAAGAGAAAGCGCTCAGACAAACCGGCTACAAAACCAGTTTCCAAACAACCCTCCGTTGCACCGTCCTACGCACCAAAGAAGAAGTCTATGAAACAAACTACTTTATCGTGGGGCATTCCCGCAAAGCAGTTCAAGAGCGTCAGTGAAGCTTTCGCAGGCGGAGAGGAAGACGAACTCGGAATGCCCGTCGCTGCAGATCCGCGTAAGGAGGATGATGAAGACGATGAGCTTTTCGTCGTGGAGGAACCGCCTGCGAAGAAGAGGGCTAAGAACATGGGTGCGAATGGATGGGGAGCGGGTGATTACAGATGAAGAAAAATAACAGAGTCAGGGTTGGCTATGGAGTTGGAGATGGATTCTTATCATTACGGGCGAAGGCGTAATTACTTTTCAAAAGCAGAACGGTCATGGCGGACATACATAGCATTAGAGATACCCCATTTTGTGTCAAATGACTTATTTACATTAAACTACATTAAAGTACGAAAACTACCGTTGATTCCTTGATTGATTGATTGATTCCGAGGGCCCAAAAAGATGTCATACAAATCCCCATCCATCCCCTCATAGCAATGCCCTGGATTAAATGCCCCATACCTGCGTCAAAACATTCCGTGAATAATGGCAATCGCCCCTTGCCTTTGTCGGCAACATGTGCAGCCGTGCTGTGTCATTCGTAGTATGTCAGTTTTCGTAGAACTGATTCGTTGTTAGAGTGTTCAAAGGAACACGGCTGATCCGTAGATGCAGCTTGCGCAATATCGCGACTTTGTTGTGTAGATATTTACTTTCGTTCAGTCTCAGCGGTTGAGACAACCTTTCGAGACTTGGGGTTGAGGTACGACTTGATCTGGTTGGGAATCGTCGTGAGGCGCTCGGGGTTCCACGACTCAGGCAGTCCGAACTTCTTGTTAAGGTTGCGGCGGATGTTCGCAACACGCCCGTACTCGGCGTACTTGGGCAGGTAAGGAACCTCGTTGATCTCACAGTAGTGCATCCAAAAGTTAGCCCAGTTGGGCTTGAGGACATTGTCCTGCTTGAGTTTCATGAACTCTTGTTCGTCGAGCTTTGTGTAGATGTCACCGTTGATATGTCGAGAATAGACCTTGCCCAGAACGATGATGTACTTTGTCTGCCCATCGACGAAGTTGAAGCGGACTTCGGTCATCTGAATGTCCCGGAGGTCAGGAGAGTTCTTGTCATCACGGACGAGGATATGAGGAATGATAGTTCCTGTGGAGCGAGATAGGCTTTGCGACACCTCCACCATTGACAGGGTGCGTGATGCCTCCGCATTCATGGAAGGGGTAGTGGGAGCCTCTACTTTCATTGACGCGGGGGGATAAACGAAAGTCATCGACGGGGTGCGCGAGACCACCTCCACGTTCATGGACGAGGTGCGGCTGGTAACCGCACGTCGGGGAATAGGAGCACCGTAGGGAAAGTTGGAAGATGGAATGAAGAGGTTAAAGGGCTGAACATTCCAGGCGTCGGAGAGGTGCTTAGGGGAGACATAGGCGATGGTGTTGGACACCGAACTGGTGAGTTCCTCAACATCGCGATCAGAGGGAGTCTGACCAAGCCCCATCTGAAAAGCCGGTCCATGGTAGGGCAGGAAGACGTGGTTCAGAATCATGTAGCACAGTCGGCCAGCCTCAAAGACACTGGAGAATTCAACGGACAGTTTGCCGTTCATCCCATTGTTGTTGGGGACAAAAGAAGCACGGATGATGTACTTGGTTCCGAATCGAGTGAACAAGTGCCAGATGGCAGATGTAGGGAAGTTCTCCATAGTGATACAACGACCAGACTGCTCGCTGTGATGGCCGACACCATACTCAAGCGGGTGGCCATGGCGAGAGTCGTAGCACGAAGTAGTGTTGATGAGCTTGACTTCAATGTTGAAGAAACGTCCGTTGCTGTTGATGAGTTCAAGACCGTTGACCTTGATGTTGGCAACGTACTTCTTGGCGGCAGCGGAGTCGCGGAACTCGACACACGCAAGCTTGAATGCAGTGCCGCTTTTGCCAACGTTGTCCATGATGGAGATGCGGATCAGTCCTCCGACACCACAGACCGCGTCAGCGATCTGGGTGAGGGTGGTTCCTTGCGGGATCTTGTTTAGAAGAACACGACGGGAGTCAGCGGTCTCGGCTGGATCGAAGACGGACTTGACATCGATCTTATAGAGCTCGTCGTCTGAAACAAGAGGGATGGTTTCACTGTCGCTGATGCTGATGACTTCCACAACCTCATCGATAATGACTGAGGAGGTTAAAGATGTACCATTGGTGCCGTCAGCGGCAACAAAAATGCTACCCGCTCGTGCAGCAAACTGGGAGTCGATCTCTGAGGAGTCTTCCGCAAGCGAGTTAGGGGGGTCCTATTCCCCGGGCTCGTTGCTACCCGACTCGGACGTTGTCTCACGGACGATTGGCCCGGCCGGTTCTTCATCAGATGAGGCCTCATCGTCCCCCTGAGTTAAATGTTAATCATCTGATCCAATAAAGGACGAAAAACACTTACATCACTTCTAGATGAGAGGTTGAGAGGCCCACTCATCTCTCGCAGCTTGATGTTGCTCTCGTGAATACGAACCGCGACCAGCTCCAGTTCCTCCATCTTGGCGATGAGCTGAGTGCGCGTAAGGCTACCATTGGTGGAGGCAATGATTGCGTCCTATGAGGTGAAAGAGTTAATATGAGATAATAAGTATGTTTGACTGGTGGTGACTTACTCGGAGCTCGTCGTAATAAACTCGGTTACCTAGATTCTCCTCCAATAACCGGGTGAAGTTTGTATAAGCCTCGCCTTGGTTTATGAGATCATCCGACGAGAGGTTGGAGAAGCCAGTTTCATCTGATGATAAGTTGATTTGGGAATCCATCCTGGCAAGCCATTCGGGGAGGGTATCGTTTATCTCATCGAGAATTCGAGTCATTTCACCCGAACGGTGGGAATCTGATTCCCCTAAAGCGGCGGAAAAGCCGGAGGAGTAGGAGGATTGCCCGTCGGAGTGCAGAGACAAGAAGTCCCAGATGCCTTGCTCAGAGGGAGAGGGAGGGCCTCGATCACCGTTAATGGTGGGAGGAGCCATATTTATGGCGACGAACGGTACTCAAGTGGAAAGGAGAAGAGGCAGAAGGTTGGGGAAGGGGTAAACAGAAAGGCAGGGCCTTTGGGTAAGGATTTTGTCTGGGGGGGAAGAGTTCAAGACGAAGACTGTTTGACAAATGTATAGTTACTCGTGCCTTTAGACGATCAAAGAGAAGATATTCGAAGGTAAACTTTGTGATGTGTAAAAAGAAGAAATGTTCGCAGAGATGGGTAAACAGAGATGTGGGAGAGAAGATGTTGTTGCGGAGGGGGAGAAAAGAGGGGAGCAATATATACGCGAGAGGGGCAGAAGAATCAGCCTACGACGCGTCGAGCCTTAGCCTATAGGAGAGCAGAGTCAACAAACTCCAGACGATCCGGTGACCAGGTAACGGCCGGTTACGCTGCCAGGTGCTCAGGAGTAGGGCACTGAGTATTTGCTCCGGCAAGGGGAATTTCAGTTTCTTGTGGGAAAGGGATAGGGCATTGCAGGAGTCAAGTCCTTGAGGCACTGCAGAGGAATTGGTCCTAGTTGTGGAGGGGCGAAGGAGAAGATGGAGGAGCGGCAGTGCAGTGGGACGAAGGATCTAGAAGCTATTGAGACTTGGACCACCTTGGTTCCGAACACTCAGCCTGTTGATAGATCCACAAGAGAGCAGCAAGGCCAACGTTCATGTTCATGGTGTTGTTCATATGATGTTCATTAGCACATATCGCCCTGACACTCGATCTAAATTTTGAACGTAGATGATATAATCATAATCCCCATATGGTCGGAGGTAGATATTATTGAAAAGATAGCCCATGCCAACTTTCACTTGCTTCTCTCCAGCCCAAGTGGTGTTGCTGCTTGGTGTTGCTGGTGGCATGCATCCCACTCTGTCCCGCCTCTCCACTGACGAAACTATTCGGGCCCCCACTAGTCCCCCAGAGGTCATCACGATATCGTCGTCTTGTTGTTTTTGTTCATCCATATTGTATTTCGTCCAGCATACCGAAATTTCATCCACCAGCACATGGTCATGGAACTCGGAGCTCGAGAGATGAATATGACCTCGATGGTCTTGAGTATTACCTCCCCCACTGAGGAAGCAGTGCATCTTGGGGCGTGCTAACCTTGTCTAGTGCGCAGTATCACCACCATGGACTCATGATGTTTTCAACACTTCGACCCCGAACCTATACAGCAGACAGACGATGTGCATCGGCCATCTACAACAGCCATACACATCTTCCTCGATCATAACGGCGGCGCGGCGGCTTGGCCACGAGCATACGAGACACCGTTCACAGATGAAGAGCATTGCATCAACGACGCAGTGACCTGGGAGCGGCCTATCGGCGAGACAAGAGTAAGAAGCACGACTGCGGCAGGGCCTTGACATCCATCGGAGCATACTGACGGGCCAACAGGCCTTCACTCGAAGACACGACACTCGAAGACACGACACCCGAAGTCCATAGCACGACAGAGAAGAAGACACACATATACACAGGGACGTATCCTTAAAGGCTCGACCTATTTCTACCCCTTATTCTTGCACTTGCGGTCGCTTTCACATCAGTCAGACTACTTGTCTTGACGGCGATGGGATCTGCCCAGTATCGATGCTTCTTGATCCATACAGGGGTTCCTCCTATTACCGTATATACAAGCTGTAACTGACCATACTTGATCATGTTACAGGGGAAAACGAACGAGTAGTCCCCAAAGCGCTGGCTTTATGAAGAAGACACGACATACGGAAAGACCACAAACGAAGAGACAACGAGTGAAGAGACCGCAAACGAACGATTCATCGAGACCCGAGACGCATTGAGATACAAGACAAGACACATAAGTACAAAGGAAGGGTGGGAGATAAGGGGTTGGCGCTGCAGTTGACAAAGAACTCAGCGAACAATTGGAAGTTGGCCATCAAAGAAAGGAGTCTTTGGAATGAGGCTGATCAGCGATGGACCGCAATTGGCCTCGCCACTCGACGATACGACCGCGGAACGAACATTCAGGCATGAGAGGCGCGGAGAAGATGATGAGGGGGTAAACACTTGAAGACGTGAAGTTGGAATAGAAGAAACAAGGTTACAACGGTCTCACGTGAAACGACATGTCGTTCCTGCCTTATTCACATAAGCTCCACACCGAGACACCCTTGGGTGCCTCTAGATTGACCCACTGTATGCAATCGGAAGGTACTCTAGTTCTACGCAGGTTCCTATCTTCGTAGAACCGACTTTTATCTTGGTTCAGCTGTAGGTATCCAGAGACTTTACTGTTTCAATATTTTCAGATAATGACCACCAAGAATAAAGGCTGAGGATTATCTGGGCTTCTTAGGTGTCTCTTAGCCGAAATACTCAATCAAGTATTCCACAACTGCAAAACATTCAGGGCAATGGGAGACTATTGAATGCATTTCGTCCTCGCTTTGAGGAACCTAATGTTGGCAGACTGGCAGTGCGATCTTGGTAAGTGTTATAGAGAAATCAGAGGAAGATCTGCGACTTGGGTACTGTACGAGAGACAGCCGTATGGCCCAAAGCTTAGCTCCCGATTGGCAGGCAGTGGCGACTTGTCAAGTTTAGATCTGATCCCGAAGGTCAGAGTCTTCCAAGTAGAGATTAATTCTCGCAGAGTTTCCATCGCCTAACTAAGGTGCGAGCTCTAAGCCCAAAGGCAAGGCGCTGCTTTAAGCTCTTCTCAGGGCCCAGCCACGCATGCCCATGTCTTAGCCCAAAGTCCACTGCAATCGCTCTAAACTGCAGGGTTCCACCTGTAGAACTGCTTGATGGTGATCTTGTCATAGTTCAGGATGCCTTCGCAAGTTGTCTTCTCACCAACGTAGTGGAACTTGGTGCAGCCCTTGATCATCCCTGACTGTGTAGGTGTAGGAGTGGATACTCCCCCAGTGGTAGTCGACGGCTTCTGAGACCCTTCTATCACTCCGACACAAGCATAGGTACCCTGTTCAAGGTTGGTACACTTTGACGAGATACCGGTGTTCCATTCGAGGAATTCAGCCATCGTGATCTTGTCATAGTCCACAATGCCCTGGCAAGTTGTCGTGCTCTTGATAAAGTGAAACTTGTTGCAATTGGATACCATTCCGGATTGGATAGATGTGGGCGTGCTAACACCGTTTGTTGGCGACGTTGCTGTGGTCTTAGTAGTAGGAGTAGATGTCAGGTGAGTCGACGATTCAACCACACCAACACAGACATAGGCACCCAGCTGCAGATTGTTGCAACTCGACTTGATCTTGGGGTTCCATTTGTAGAAGTTTCCCAAGGAGATCTTGTCGTACTTTGCAATTCCATCACACGTTGTTGTGTCTTTGACCAAGTGGAACTTGTTACAGTTGTCAACCATGCCCTCCTGTAGAGGAGTAGGACTAGGGAGCTTTGTAGTCGTAGCGGCAGTCTTTGTAGGGATATCATCGTCATCGTCGTCATCATAATCATCCATTCCTGGGGGACTACCATCCGCGTTTGTTGAAACGCAGTAGTACGTGCCAATGGCCATTCCAGAGCAGTCACTCTTGACAGAAGGATTCATGCTATAGAGATCCTCGATTTCAAGATGTTTTGTAAGGAGAAGGTTCTCACATGACCATCCTGGCTTTGCGGCGAACCAAGAAGTGCAGTTTTGCACCTCGTCGGCTGCACGCGGACTAGGGGGGCGTCTTCTTTTCTTGGGCCCGGGCCTGGGGAAATATGTTAGCTCTCGTTGCATTGCCAAATTGACTGCTACAGCAACTGACCTGCAGTGGCGGATTCGAGTGCAACACAGTAAGAAACACTCTCCGACAGGGTGCAAGGATAGTTATACGAGTTGGAGCCTGAACCCTTCTTGGAGCTGTCATCCAGTGAGGGATTCCAGAGAATGAATTCCTGTTCAAGCGTCAATACGGTCCATGCGATCATAGGTTCGCGGGGAAGAGATATGAACAAGGATAAGGCGATTGTATGTATATTAGAGATAATGGGAATGTACTGGGTTGTGAACATACCTCGGGAGTGATATCCCATACGGTTGCCATGGCCCAACAATCGGCAGCCAGGGGTGCCGCGGTGGTATTTAAGATGTATAAGTACCTATGAAAAATAGAGTTAGAAGCCCTGCTGATGAAAGCTTCGAAACCAGTTTTACTTACTGGTTACAATCTTGACGCGTATCGTTTGCAATCGGAATAGTTGGGCCTGCCTTGAGATTATCAAAGGGAGAACCACGACCGATAGGAACCGGCGTTCCTGTTACCGGAATCCAGCGGTCATCTTCAACTGTTGTGGGAAGATAACCAGGATAGGTTGAGATGTATCCCACAGGACGAACACAATAGTAATAGTCCTTGTATACATTGGTGCAGTTCTCCCAGACATGGGGATTCAAGAAGATGCTTTTGATCATCAGCCTACAGGCGCGGGTAAATCAAAGAACGAAAACCCACAAATCTTTGAGAGTAATCTCATACTTGAGCGTGAAGTCGCCACAGTCCTCGCCTGCAGTGACGAGATGATACTCAGCACATCTGCCTGATGTTCGATCAGGAGTCGGCGCTGGAACTGGTCTATAGATCATTTTCAGTTTATTGGTCTAATCATGATTTATGATAGCTTCTACTGTCAAGTGGCCATTGTAACATACGCAGTAGTTGTGACGATCTCAACAGCTCCGTGAGAGTTTTCCGGGATCGAGTAGTCGCCATCAGGATTGGTGATACAGAGTTTATCGCCTACAAGTTTTCCAAGGTTTCTTAAACCTCATGTTAAAACAATTCTCATGAAAGCTGTTTTCGAAGGGGAAACTTACGCACACTGCTTGTCAACCTGGGAGTTCCAGGAAATGATCTGAGCATATGTAACATTGGTCTCTTTGGTAATGCTGAAGCACGAATCACCATCCTTCACGGTATAAACCTCGCAAAAGTGACCAGTTGCGGCTGTCACAAGTCCACCGAGTAACAGAGGACTTAGAGAGTAAAGAATTCTCATGATGCAAACAGTGTAAGCCTGCGGTTGACAAGAATGAAAGATAGGGACCAGTTTATGGGCAAGTCTGGAAGATAGCGGAGTTCAATAAACGGTATTAATATTGGAAGGAAAGCAAATGTGCAATTCGACATGAGGTGCTCAAAGAATAAGACATAGCCAACAGCGCCGAACCTCTTAACTCAAGACCGAGGAACATAGGACATATCCACAAACAATCGGTCCATTGCCAAATTATCAGTTCCACTTAGCGCAATAAATGAGAGCGAATTGTTTTCAGCTCTTGCGGTTGAAAACAACGCAGGACGAGTACAGGGATATGAACGCTCTTGGCGGTTTAGTCCTCAAATTGTATGTGCTTTTCGTTGTTGGTTGTGTACTCTGCATGGTGCCGAGCTTCCGAAGTCTTGGCTGTGCCAACGTCAATTAAGTCTATGTGAACTAAACGTTTAGGCTCAGGCAGGTAGGTGCAGCACCATATTAAAGAGCGGGCCGTGCCTAGGTAGTTTCACGCAATGCCCTATCTTCAAATAGTCACGCAATTGATAGAAGCTACTTGACTTTTGGTGCAGCTGGATTAAAGACTTCACTTCTTATTAACTTAAGAAAATGGCCCTCAATTACAATAGTCGAGTGTCCTCTGGGATTCTTGGTCATCTTCCAGCTGAAGTACTTAACCAGGTATTACACCAACTGCCCAATATCGATTTAAAAACTCTGCGTCAAACATGCACCTACATCAAAGACTCCACGCATCTTCACCTTCAACGCATATTTCTTTCGCCCAATTTGCGCGACATAGAAGTCTTCAAAGCAGTTGCAAATCACGAAACCTTTCGGCTCCAGGTCACAGAGATCATCTACGACGATGCACGTTTTGATGCAGCCCACGAAATGGAGTGGCCCTCGTGGTATGACGAAGAAAGAGATATCGGTGAAACCACCGGAGTTCCTGATTGGTATTGTCGCTTCTACCGTGAGACTCGCGCGATGGTCAGGAGTTGCAAGAATAGCCAAGTCAAAGAAGCTTTCGAACACACACTCAGCCCAGCAGAAGCATTTAAGCATTTCAAGAAGTTGTGGCAGGAACAACAAGAGACTATTGCCACCAACAGAGACGTCGATGCGTTAAAGTATGGTCTACTACGGTTTCCCAATCTGAAAAGAGTGGTAGTTAGTCCTGCGGCTCATGGAGCACCTGGACTGCCGTGGTATCTCACGCCTACTATCAGATCACTCCCCCGCGGTCTCCTCTACCCTATTGAACGTGGATGGCCTCTTCCAAAGATTCATTCCAACTTTCCCGAAGCGAGGGATTGGGTTCGCTCGGAGAAGGATAAATGGCGCGGCTATTGTCTCGTCAGTCGTATCGTCGCCCAACACCTTCGGGAGAACCCAGAGAGCAAACTTGCTGAATGGGCTGTTGACACCAATCAGCTCCGAACAGGGATCAGTTGTCGTATATTCGATGACGCCGAGAATAGCGAGATCAAAGACCTGAGGACCATTCTAAGTTATCCGGGGTTCGCAAGCCTTGACCTCTCTCTACACTGCGGCAACCAGTATGAGAAGAACTGGTGCTCTTTTCGAAGTAACCATTTGCGGAAAACACTTGCCATGGCGAAGGATATCCAACATTTTAGTCTATTGACTAATGTGATATATGTTGACGACTTTGATGAATCTGACTCTGACGACTACCACGACCCTGACGAAGAGGAAGTAGACCACTTTATTCCTTTGCAAAGCATCTTGCCTGTTAACGACTGGCACCAACTTCGACACTTCGACCTCTGTCGATTCATCGTCAAAAAAGACGACGTCATAAATGTTCTCGAAATTTTATCGCCAACTCTAAAGTCTGTTGAGTTGAGCTACTTGATCTTCATGCCTGATAGTGGCGACTATCACAGCTTGGTGCAAGACATGCGGCAGAAGCTGGGCTGGCGCGAGCGGGATGCAGAAAGCCAGCCTAAAATAGTTGTTCGCGTTGACGTTCGATTTGGTAGTGTTCATGGCGCTTTTATGATGGATGTTACTCGGGAGGTGACCAGTTTCATGTATCAAGATGGTGAGAACCCATTTGACGAAGACGAGGGAAGTGTTGAGCATCCGTATGTTCCTCAGAGCGATTACCCTGAAGGCAATGGGAGGCTCTTGGATGCATTTGATCCCAGTTTTGAGCGCCCTAATGTTGACACGCTTGCAATGCAGGCTCGACAGAAACAAGTCCTATAGGGAAATTAGAAGAGGTTCTGCAACTACGAGAGACGGGACAGAGATGATGGCCCATACCTTAGACTAGCTCCCGGGTGAGTCAAGCGGCCAGCTTTAGCACCCTTGCCCCCGCAAAAGACCCCTGTTGGAACTCCCAGGACATGGGTTGTAGACGTCAGTTACAGGGGTGTTCACAGACAACGGCGTGTTGAACCAACACATATGACGAGAAATAGAGCAACAGAACCAATAATTCTCACAATTTTCTGACCAGTCAAATCTGACTCTCATAAGTAAATTCTGATCAGTTCATATTATTCGGCGATTTCCAAATTGTGCCTTGTTCGATGTGGATAGACTTCCCAGTCTAGCTCAGCCTCCAGGCATCCAAAGCACCAAGCTTCAGCCGCATGCAACCAGTACAGCCCATCCAAGCCTACCTACATTTCGCAGGACGAGCCACTGTAAAAAAGAGTTCCCGTCTCTTTCAGAAACAAACCTACAGAGGGAGTATCTGACTCACTGACCGATTTCTACCACTCAGCTCAGTCCTGACCCAAACGCAAAACAACCCACGAAAAGTTACTTTGACTTAGCAACTTTCGAATACCTGAAGTACCTATATAAGAGCACACACTTCTTCTTATTTCCACTTTCGTTTGTTCTTTTCAACTGGTTTCCACTTGTCATCAAATATCATGGATTCTTCATCGGAATCAGACCTCCCTTGGTTTCTCATGTCATCAGCCCCCGTTCTCTTCCCCTTCGACGATGCCCTGCGACTCCCCACGGCTGAGTTTGAAGAATGTATCCGTCAGATGATCGCCAGTCGTCACAATGAATCGTTCGGAAAAGAAGTCCGTGAGGAACATTTCGCTGCCATGGCTGAGGCTGATGAGTCCGAGACCTTCACTCTCGTCTCCAACTCGACCTCTGCCGAAATCCGACAGGCCATGAATGCCGCCAAACTTTCGAATCATGCATCTGAAGACACTGAGACTATGGGAAGGTCTTCTCCTACCCAGGAGATGGAGGTAGAAGAAGCCCAGCCTGTCCAGTCGAACCCTTTCATGGAGGGTCTTATCAACTACGACAACGAGAAGCCAGCTCGGGACCTCGAGAACATGTTGTACACGGAGAACGGCGATCTCGCTTATCGATCTAGCCAGGACGCCCTTGTTGATCTCTTCCAGGAACTCGAGGAAGTCGTCTCTGGTCCTCGCCTGAAGGATCTCCTTACCCGAGCCTGGGACGAGAACCCCCCTGCTACTCTCAGAATCATCTTCAACAGCCGCTCCATCCATCTTGGAAAGAGCTCTCGAAGTGTGTTCTACCGATGTGCCGGATGGTTGGCGCAGAATCATCCCTTGACCCTCGTCGCCAACCTCTGCTGGCTAAGCCGCCCGGTCATCAACAAGAAGGCCGAGAAGAAGGAAGACGATGATCTTGTTCTTGTTGAAGAAGAGAACGACGATGACTCGACCAAGTTCGACGTGAAGAATGGAGTGGCCCATGGCTACTGGAAGGATATGTTAAATATCCTAGCCATTGCGGCCAATGACAAACTTACTGTGATCGATGACCCTAAGGAGGTCCTCAACACCGAGAACCCTGGAATCCTCCGAGGCAAGAGCGTTAAGAAGCCTCGCCATCGCGACGGCCGCAGACTCCACGGACATCATCATGGCGGTATGATAGGTGAAAGAGGCCGAGGTCGCGGTCGCGGTCGCGGTCGTGGCCGTGGCCGTGGCCGAGGCCAAGGATCTCACTCAACTAGACAGGAGATGAGTGAGCTGAACCACAAGGTCGACCCCAAGGAACTCAGACGAGAGACCAGAGAGAACCGTCATGAGACTGCACGTGTTCTCTTTGAGACGGACCCGGTATACCGCGCGCTACACATGAACATTGCTCGACTGTTCGCCGAACAGCTCAAGAAAGACATCCAAGCCCTCACAGGAGACAACAAGGCTAAGCGCTCCATCTCACTGTGCGGCAAGTGGGCTCCCTCTTCCGATCACTTCCACGACAGACACACCTTCATCGTCAGCACCATCTCCGAGATCCTGTACCCCCGAGAGTCCATCTACCACCCGATGCTCAGCCCAAGAGATGACCACGAGAAGTATCTACGATTCGCCCGTGAGCAGTACCGCAAGGATACATCTGCCCTCCGAAAGCAGCTCGAGATCGTTGAGCGAGATATTACTGTGAAGAAGTACGAAAACATCAAGTACGACCGAGTCCCCTCCCTTGCGATGAACCAGTATTCGAAACTATTCATCGAAAACGATGCGGAGCGTTTCAGCCAATATCTCGATAAGGTTGCCGAAGGAAAGGCAAACATCTCTGGCGCTACCCTTCTCCCCTCTACATTGATCCAAAAGGTTCGAACAGGCGGTTCGGCTGCTCGATCGGGGCCCAACGCTCTTCTTGACCAGAAGGTCGCTGAGATCGAGTCCAAGGTTCTCGACGGGCAGTGGAACGCGCTCGTCAAGAGAATCAAGGACTCGGGCACAATGGACTCCTGCATCGCGGTCTGCGATGTCTCCGGCAGCATGGGCAGCCCTGTTTTCAGAGATCAGACCACGCCCCTCGATTCCGCCATCGGTCTGTCTCTCCTCCTCGCAGAGGTCGCCAAGCCCCCTTTCGCGGGCACCTTCATCACCTTCAGCGAGCACCCCAGAGTCGAGGAAGTCGACCTGACCAAGACTCTGCGGGAGAAGTACTGGGCCATGCACCGATCGGAATGGGGCATGAGCACCAACTTCGTCTCTGTCTTCGAGGACCTCATCCTCCCCATGGCTCTCGAGAACAAGCTGAGACAGGAGGACATGATCAAGCGTGTCTTTGTCTTCAGCGACATGCAGTTCAACCAAGCCAGCTCCTCCAACTCCCTCTACAACCGACCCTGGGATAACAAAGGGCGGTCAAGCTCAAGCTGGTCTACTTCCTTCGAACGTATCAAGGCCAAGTTCGAAAAGGCGGGTTACGAACTCCCCGAGCTTGTCTTCTGGAACCTCGCAGGCGGACGAGCAGGCTACACCGGAAACGGTGGCGACCCCACGGCTCCCAAGCCCGTCAAGGCTGACGAGGATGGAACATGCCTCGTCAGCGGCTACTCGCAGGGACTGCTGAAGGTGTTCCTGGAGGGCGGTGGTTTTGAGGAGGAGGAAGAAGAGGAAGAGGTTGTCGTCGAGAAGGACGAGGAGGGTAACGTCACCCAGAAGACGAAGAAGGTGAAGATGACACCTCTCAAGATCGTGCAGAAGGCGATCAGCCACAAGGCGTACGAGATGTTGAAGGTGGTTGACTAGGGGGTGTAATGAGTTATGAAAAGGATACCCAGAATGAAACGCATAGTTATTGTAAAATAGTATGCATCAGTCGCGAGCACGACTTTAGCTAAAGGAGTTAAATTGATTTTTATTTTGGTATTTTCTTTGGTGTCAGTGATAATTGAGACGTGATATGTCAGTGCGACATGAAGATCTTCATGTGTCAATCTGCAGTTGAGATCTGTGGTTCAAAGCTTGCATCACCAGACTGAATTTGGGTGACGGGGGGTCCGAACAGCGACTTTCAACAAAAATGCATGCTCTTTGCTCACACACATGGCTCCCCAATATAGCACAGTCAATATATGAGGATTTGGCTCTGTTACGCTGGCCGTACGACGTGGTAATTTGTGAGAGCACAGGTTCGCCAGTCTGGGTTGGTCTTGCTATAGCTCCCCTCACTGCTTCGTGTTTTGGAGAAGGTGTAACATCGATAATTGCTGAGTGTTCTTTGAAGCCCGTGATGAGTAGTTTTTCTTTGTGGTGGTGCTCGACCACTTTCATTTGTCGCAGCCAAGATCTCCCAACGTGTGTGAGAAGAGGCTGGAAACAATAAAATTGATGATTTTTTCACCTAAAACTAGGGGGGAGAGTTGTTGGTGACATTTACTTTAAACTCACAGTCTATAAAATATACTACTTGTCCCTTTTTAAACAATTTACTGCCTTTAATTGATAATCTATTGAAACAAACTTGAATAGTAATATATGTCTATGAATAGTGGTGATAGAAAATATAATCTAGTTTAAGATTTTTAAAATATATGAGCTTACCCTAAACTCCAGTAAGTCAGAAATAATTCTACATTAAATTCAGTAATCGCCTGGATTACTTAGACTTTTTTATTATTTGCAGATTTTACCGTCAATGCATGTATTTCGACTCCGGCCTTAGCAGACATACGCATACCCATCAGCTAATACCCGTTGAGTTCTCCAGTGTCTTCGAAGCCGGCCGTCTCTGCTACATGATTCAGAGTTCGAACTTACAATGAGACTACTGGAAATAGAGCTGTCGGAGATTGCCCAACTCAGCTTCCCGAGATTTAGTTGATGGTAGCGCGGGAGATAACCGCGAATAAAGGCGTAGTGCATTAGTCTCGTGCTACAAGATATCGAAAGATAGGATACCGACAACCGATATCAACATAATGTCAACAAGGGATAGTGCCTACAAGTTCCGATTCGTAGAGAAACGATATACTGACGCTTATGCTCATGGATTCGCCTTGCGAAACCGCGTGACCAAAAGCTTGTGTGGTATCACTGCTGCACATAGATTTCGCGAGACTATGGTGCAAGATATAGTGGAACTTGGAGGCGGTGATCACTCAATGGCAAGATAGATTGTCTGACGGTTCCTGTATTGGAAAGTGATAGGTTATCTCGTAAATGTGGTTCAAAGATAGAGTTGTGAGAGGTTGCAACGCTGAGTTGGGGATGGCTGATAACTCACATCACATCACCCCTTATTCACAAAGTTCTGCATACTTGTATGTACCTTTCTCCACCAATGTCTTGGCCATCTTCTGCATTTCAATCAAAGGGGTAATCTAGAATTTCCCATGATCCAACAAATCGAATGAGCCCCGTTTGCGAGTTGGGTCATGCGTTCTTTTCAGAGTTTCTTGGCAATTTTACGTACCAACACTCACCGAGTCTGCACTGACCTTGAGTCTGAAGAAAAAAGGTCCAGCTCTGAAGACATACGCGAAGAGAATCCTTCGCAGTTCTGCAAAAAAAGTCGGATGTTTGAAGAGGATAATACGGGATATATCTCGACTATTCAAGCACGTTCATGTTCTTGCATCGCCGAATTACGGCCGTTGATAGAGTCCGTTCACAGAGTCAGCTGGTGTTTCACAAATTCAACATGCAGAGTACAATGGCTCCATTATCTCCGCCATTCTGGGTACCTGAACGCGGAGTTGGGAATGAGGAGTCCCCAGATATCTCTCACTGCTGGGACCGTGGGGGATTGAAGTGTCCATTCGCCCGGGGAAGATGAGAAAAAATAGGGGCACTGAGATATATTGACAAGTATACATGTTGAAAAAGGGCCGTTTACACCGGTGTCCGTTCTCCAGCAACAGGCATGAAGCTCCGAGTAAACGGCCGGCTCTCCACGGCTCCGGGTGGGCCCTGGAGGAGTCTTCCGAAATGAAAACGCGGGTCCGGAGGAGAATTTGGGGGGAGGTGATTTCACGGGCTGGGGATTGTGGTGAGTGTAGGCGAGGTCACGTTGGTGAGAAGAGAATTGCAATGAGCTGAAAAGAGTTTTCCGGTTTAGTGCTGGGCTGGGTTTGGAAAGGATCGAAGTGATATGATATGCCGGTACTTGGTGTCAGAGCCAAGGAATCGTTTCGATGACCCACTGGACTTGGCGATGAATGCAACTTGAGCCAAGGATAGGCGAGTACGTACGTACCAGTAGTAGAGAGTGTGTGTGTCTAGAGTGTGTGATTGTGACTGTAGGTGAATGTGAGGGGATGGAGTTGACGTTGGAGATTCTCCGCAAGAACAACCCCAGAATTCGCTACACAATCAAGGTTTTTTCTCCAACGTTTTATCGCGACAAGTCATGACAGGAGAGAAAGTGAACGTGTAACGCGTAGTGATCAATACCAAATCATACACAAGC
>JAAOAR010000330.1:0-80646 GCA_013395995.1 Fusarium pseudoanthophilum | reverse complement strand
TATATTTATTAATATCCTTTACTTTTATAGCCTAAAGGCTAAAGCTTCTTTTAAAACCTTAACCTTACTATAGTTAAGATCTAACTAGATAAATAACTAGGATTCGAACTCTCAGTCCTCTACCTTTATGGCCTGGGGGCTGAAGCCTCTTTTGAAACCCGAACCTTACTGCAGAAACTTGATTGCACTCAGTGATGTGCATATTGCCGTTGCAGATCTCGTGAACATATTTTGAAACTTCACCATGATATTGAGAATGGCGGACGTGGAGACAAGTGTTATCCCTAAGCCTCCTCAAACGCTAAAAGACAGCATAAAGTGCCAGTATTGATTGGTTGCAGCACCCGAGAGTGACCATTGTTGTCATGACCAAAATTGATCCGACAAGTATCAATACTCGCGGACCTCGTGTATCGAAAATGGGCCCGATGATGATACCGCAGAAGAATGTTACAAAGGTGTATATACTGAAGATCCAGCCGATATCTCCAGAGCCATATTCTTGCAGTTGGGGGCTTTCTAGGTAAGCATGAAACGAGCCCAAGGAGTTCACCAGACCTAAACTGGCGAGCAGGCCTATAAAGCTGCCAAAGACACAGAACCAGCCTGTCAGAGCACCTTCAGGATAAAGATGGCCACTCGTGTTGTCACGAGAAGTGTTTGAATGGGCAGTGTTTTGGTGAGGGCTTTGGCTTTCATGGTTGGGTGCATGTTGCTGCGTCCCAACTGAGAGGATTCTGTTGGTTTCTTTGTGTCTTTGACCGCCATGACTTATGTTGTTGGTGTCCCAGCTATATTGATTACCGTCACGAAATCTTTAGAATGAAAGCCAGAGATAATAGTTTTTGGTTTAATATACTAGCATATATCAATGAGGAAATTTGAATCTTTATCTGCATGTTACGTGATCCTCATGCCTATACGTAACGATCCGAGAGCACGAAGGTCTCAAAAGATTTAGCATCGGAGAAGTTATCGGAGATATTCAGGGTACTTGCGGAGTAACCGCAAGCAGGAATTAACTGTCAGCCAGCTAGCCACACCGGGTATATCGGGTACATCGGGCATATCGGGTGTACCCACGCCTGAAAAACACACAAGATAGCATCAATCCCACAAACGAAACATTTTCCTCAAGCCAATACCCAACCTGCATCCTTGCATTGTATAACAGATCCCTGCTTTGCATTGCACCTCGTATCCTCATGTCCCAGAATGATTGTATCTCCTCTCGGGCCGTTGGGTTCCTGCCTGACGTTCCCAAGTTTTTCGATGTTCTCAACGATTTATGGCACCCAGAAACAAACCCGGAGGGGATAGTCAACCTTGGTCTCGCTGAGAACGTATGGAGCCGTCATCTCTTAGAATCTGCTCGGGCTAATAAGTACAGGCGCTGATGCAAACCGAAATGGCCTTGTTCATCAACTCACATGTATGGACTTCCTACAAGACTCTATGTATGATCTATACTAACGATCTCAGCTTCGTGCTCAACCCCATGCATTGACCTATGGAGATGGATTTACCGGTTCGAAGCAACTGAAGCAGGCGTTTTGTCAGTTGTTGAACGGGTACTTCAACCCTCGCATCCCTGTAGTCCCCTCGCACTTGACTGTCACACCTGGGGTGGGCAACGCACTCGAATGCTGTGCGTGGTCGCTGTTCAACTCGCAGGACCAAGTCCTCATCGGACGCCCTTATTGGACCGCGTTCAATTACATCTTTGGCATCCGAGCTGGGTAGGGTTGTCCCTTGGTTCTCCCAGAAGCACTTGGTAACCTCAAACAGGGTCCAGGTCCGTGAGGTGTCGTTCAATGGCGTTGACCCTTCCTGTTTGGAAGCGGTTGATGCATATGAGAAGGAGTATTTACAGGCACAAAAAGAGGGGAAATGTGTTCAGGCTGTACTGCTGTGTTCCCCACACAACCCACTAGGTCTGTATCGAGAGAAGTTCATATAGCATACATACGGCAGAAGCTGACAAAACATCAAGGTCGCTGCTACAGCAAACAAGTCTTGATGGCCTATATGCGCCTCTGTGGTAAATTGGGACTCCATCTGATTGTCGACGAGATCTATGCACTATCAGTATTCGAGAACCCTGAAATGGATGATGCCGTTCCGTTTACTTCGATATTGTCTTTGAGTGCTGAAGGGCTTATGGATCCTCGAAAAGTCCATATGCAGTGGGGGCTTAGCAAGGTATCTATCCACTTGGCCTCCCTCTCATGTCCTTTGTGAAGTTGACATCGCGACAGGATTTTGGTGCTACTGGTATACGCATCGGCTGCCTCATAAGTCAATCCAATCCCTTGTTTTTAAAGTCTCTCGAGAGCTTCTCGTAAGTCCCAAGGGTGTTGCGCCTCCGTGTCCAGTTGTTGACTGAACCTCAGGCTCTTCAACTTTCCATCAAGTCTTGCAGATAACGCAGCGGCGTTACTCTTGAAGGATAAAGAGTTTACTGATGGCTATATCTCTTTACATCGATCACGCCTTGCAGAGAGTTACAAACACGTTACAAAATTTCTACGAGAGCATGGTATACCGTATCGCAAGTCAAACGCATCGTTGTTTTTGATGGTGAACCTAACGGCGGCAAACCATCATCACGCCACCAGCGATGATGATATCTTAGCTCTTCTGCGAAAAGAAAAGCTATACATCACATCCGCAAGTGGTTATAGGAGCGAAGTGTCTGGGTGGTTTCGTCTTGCAATTGCGCACCCACAACACGTTTTAGATGAAGGTCTGAAAAGGATGCTCCGAGCTTTGTCGTGAGCGGTATGTTGAGTTCGGGCGGTTCAAGCTACTATGATAGCCCTCTTGACAAGTAACATATAATCATCAGAGAAGTAAGAACGAGAATCGCAATGATATATTCGCGGTCGATTTCCACTGTTAGAACTATTCGCGAATGTACCATTTCCTGACTTGTCATATATGCTTTTTAGCATTGCATAGACTAAGAGAGTGCTCGGGATCAACTATAAAAGCATACAGTATATAATAAGCTGGTATAGACTTTATAAAAGCAATTTAAGGCTAGGTAAGGTATTGAGGGATATTTTAATAAGCAAAATACATATTTTTAAAAGTAATAACGTCCAGGCCTAGAGCCCTACCATGAATCCGTAGCTGCTGCCTGGCTGTCTAACAGATGTTTAGAGATTCAAGTTTAAGATGTCTCGCTTCCATGCTTGAAGGCAGTCGAAAACCACTGAATCGTCTTCTCGCAGGTATGCTCCGGTGGCAAACTGCGTCTAAATGCTTTAAATGGCCTCTTCGCCAGACCCTGAGCCTCTGGATTTCCCAGCTCAGCAGAAAAGTACATAGCGTCCAATGCACCAGAACAGTGGCGACTTGCAAATGCCTACTGACTGATGAAAGAAGTTGAGATGACTTGGAAACCTGACAGCACTTAACATGAATCACGACTTAATACCACTTACCCCTACTATATCTTCGCTCTATAACATCCCACGTATCACTCCCCAACTTGCGTTTACAAGTAAGCAAGATCTCTGCTCCAGGGCCGTCCGGCAGCTCAACCGTGATATCAGATATCCTCCATAACGGAGGAAAAGATGAGTTTGGAGAAAAAGTCCTGGAAGCCCCCTGTTCAGGTTCTTGGGCTTTTCGAGGGCACGGGGTTTCGAGTCGGACAACTTCAGCGGCGATAAGCGCTGCTGTTGATCCCTCCCATATACCTTCCTGGTGAGTCTTTGTCGCCAGCAAGGACAGCGCGCTTCGCCTTAGCTGTATATCGCGGCATTTTATAACAGTGTAGTATAGAACTGGAATGAGACCTAGATCACTGGTGAAGGTGAAATATTGGCTGCAGTGACCATGCGGTGCTGCGCGCCTTGAAGTGCAAGGTTTGTATGTCTCGAGCAGTTCATCTGCTGCAGCGATGATGGAAGCAAACTGTGGGATGTGGTGGTCGAAAACCGATTCATCTCTTACGTATAAAGCCGTAGCCGTCATAATGTTGGCCATTGTGTGATACACTAAGAGCAAGCGTCGAGCAATTTGTTCGGGAGGTGAGAGTGGCGCTTGGTGTGAAGATGCTGTCCTCGCCTGCCAAGTCCGGTAAGCTTGTAACCAAGAGCACAGATCTCGTTGCAGTCGTTGTTGGACGGAAAGGGCATGGAAGAGTAGGCTAGTGTCGACTGAGGACTCGGCATTACTACCCAAGTGCTGCAGCTGATACGCTTGTGATATGAGGCGATCTAGGTGCTGTCTCGCTTCGTGTAGTGAACTCAACACAAGGAGACGGCCGCCATCCTCGCAAACACTTGGGCATGCCTGGTCATCTGTTGTGATACTGAGCAATGGTCTGGCTTGGATGTCAAGTCGACCAAAGGCTTCTGCAAGCCAATCGTCGATTGGATCGCGTGAAGACTGCCGCACGGAACTGTACGTAGGATTTCGTAGTATACGCAATCCATGCTGAAGATGGCGAAGGCCTTGAACTGGATGCTTCTGGAGGTATTCGATGATAATAAAGGCAAGGCATGCGATAAGCGTCACCCGGGTATGCGCCCTGCTTCCATCCAACTGCGAGACACCCCGCCAAAATCTAGTCAACGAGCTGATAGCCACGTTGTAGTACTTTAGGGTAGAGGACTCGAGGTTATCATCTATACGCTGAGGATCTATGGGTTCCATGTCAATGCATGCCCTCTGGTGTGCAGCGCCCAGTGCCAAGACACAATTGAGGATGACGGGCTCACTGTAGCATGCCTGTGGAATTAGACTTTCCCAAAAAGGAAAAGGAAATATCCCCTCGAACTTAGCGCGCATAAACCACTCTAGAATGCAGCGGTCCTGTGCATTAAGACACCTCAGGGGGCCCAAGTTACTGGGCTGGTAAATCTCGAGGCGTGGAGTCGCACCGCCACCCCAGACGCCGTATCCACTGCATTTGCGGCCGGTAGAGATACAGCGCAGACAAGATGGCCGCTGTTCGTCACATTTTACTTTGCGTCCCTTGCAGGTGTAGCAGCCCGTCTTGACGCGCCGGATTTCCCGGTAGGCCGGTAGACGCTGGGAAGTGCAAGGGGGCCCATCCATGGCTGCTTGAATTCCAAGACTTGTTCGGTAGTTGTCAGATGGATCAGGGTGAATTTCACAGCGATGAGGAGAGGAGAAACATGGAATGACGTGAAAGCTCTTCACTAGAGAAGACATGCACTCGTGAAGTGCGTGCTACATTAGCTCCGTCGGAAAGCTGGTACGGTCATTGGCTCGGTTTCTAAGTCGTGGCCGTAGCCCAAATCTAGGCGGAGTTTCTGCGAAGTACTGGTATACCAGTCTCCTCGGGCCAATACCTCACTTAGATTTGGGTAGCCCTGCCGCCATTTATCGTATTCAATACGACCATGTTTCGCATAAAGCGAGTATCCACATGCCCAACTGCCGTCGGGAACTTACAATAGACCGGAACAATTGAGTGGTCCGCTTTCCGAAGACGCTAATAAAGATGATTTCTGTTCCCGGTAAGTTTCCGCGCCGCTTTATTGACTAAGCGGAGTTGTATAGCTACTGCGGAGGATCATAACAGAATATCTCTAATAAACTCCACGAGTATTGTATCGTACTGCGGAGATAAGTACTAAAGGACAATACGAGTTTCGCTCAACGGACTTAGCGGGTTTAAACCTCAATGAGACATGCAGAGAGCCCGTTCTGATGCCTTTGTTTCCGACTAATAGGGCTTTTACGGTAGGTATGTGTAAGGGTCCTCTGTAAGGCAGTCGCCGAGACAAAGTTAGATGCAGAAACCACATAGTTAGACAGAAGAGTACTTGGTATAAAAGACAAACATTCCCTCCCTCTAACGGATACTATTACCACAGCTCATACAATAAGATACTATACACTCCTCACACCTATAGGCTATACTTCAATCTATCCCTTTTTCAGGACCAGTTTCGCCTCCACCATGCCATCAGATCGCCTTCGCTTCGATAACCGAGTCGCTGTCGTCACCGGCTCTGGTCGTGGCCTCGGTCGAGAACACGCCCTTTTACTTGGTCGACTCGGCGCAGCAGTTGTCGTGAACAGTACCACGCAAGCTACTGCCGACAAGACAGTCCAGGAGATCATCAACGCAGGCGGCAAGGCGGTATCTCATGTTGGAAGTGTAGTCAACAGAGACGTGGCAGATGCTCTCGTCGACAAAGCAATCGCTACATTCGGCCGTGTCGACATTGTGATCAACAATGCCGGGTTCGCTAAACGAATGCTCTTTGAGTCTACCACTGATGACCTCTTCACTGAGATGATGGATGTTCATGTTAGAGGAAGTTTCAACGTTACGCAGGCGGCTTGGCCGCATATGAAGAAACAGAAATACGGTCGCATCATCATGATCACCTCACACTGGATTTTCGGGAAGGAAGAGCAAAGCATTTACGCAGCTGCTAAGTTCGCCCTAATCGGACTCACAAAGACTCTCTGCATTGAGGGCAAGGAGTTCAACATCTCTGTCAATGCAGTCGCTACAGCAGGATTCACCGACCAGGTCGTGGCGAACAGTGAGGCCAACCAGGGTCAAGAACTCATGAAGCAGTTCGTCCCCGCGGCCCAAGCCTCGCCCGCGATTGCATGGCTCGTACATGAAGATTGCAAGGTTACCGGCGAGACCGTTGGTGCCATGGGAAAGATTGTGACTCGCATTTTTGTAGCTGAGACGCATGGCTTCCAGGGTGTTGCCGGGGATGAATGGACGCCTGAGATTATACGAGACAACTGGAATGAAGTAGAAGATGGAAAGGAATTCGGTATCTGGAAAAGTACTGATGAAATGGGAGCAGCAGTCTTCCCCCGTCTTCTAGGCGCTTAGTCTAGAACTATCAGTAAAGGTATAATATATATAGTTTTATATCTTTGAGAATCAATCCTGCCTTGCCAACCTTTGTCTTGGAAACCATGCCATTTGCACTTCGTGCCAAAGGCTGTACTATCGAGCAAACTTGCACCTACGGTGCTGGTATTTCCACCGGGTTTGTTAACACTATCGCTATAGAGTCCCTTGATTGGAAGTACTCCATTGTCTGGGTAGTCATGCTGTGTATATAACTGATTCTAATTTAGTTCTTGTTTCCTGACACAGCTGGATGAACACTCGAAGAAGTCAGCCAGATCTTTGATGGCACCGTTTTCAGCGCTACTGTCGATGCAAATATGAAAAAGAAGGATACTACAGAGAAGGAAGCAGTTTGAGTCAGATGGTGGCACGACTGAGAGATCCATACCGCAGCTGATAAGCTGTGAGCCATGGCGGAACATCCTAGACCTCTCACACAGTACATGTTGTGGAAAGCTTCGAATCCTTTATACTGCAATCGGCGCAAGGTCTTTTTTGTTTGGTCTGAAACAAAGTTGATGAGGCCTAGTATGCCTGAGGAAGAAACACAGGACTAAACCATGAGCATTCTGCTATCGGCTTTAAGAAGAGGACCTTGGAAACCCAGGTATCACGCTTGGGTCAGTCAGCTTGTAGAGAGTATTTCCAAGCTATGGACATGTACCATGGGAGACTTTGATGCTGGCTCTTATGGAAACCTGCCAGAGGTGTTCTATACCCAAGTTGCCCGAAAAGTAGCAGGGCCAAACACTCCTTCTGGTAGACAACTCTAAAGGCATTGGTTTCGTAAGGAAGCATGTCTGGAAGCCCAAAGGCCCCGGTGCGACATAACCGACTGAGGTCGAAGCTAAGCACTAGATTTTAACTCTGGTTCTCATAATCTTGTTGTTGAAATCGCGATTTCCTAGCATAAAATATCGACAATCTTTCTCCACAACAGACTCGCCCAAGCCTTTTCGACAAGTACCTCTTTTTATGAGAGGGTTTCTGTGGGTCAAGCTATAAAGGAAGTCCGGATAGAAAAGTAATATTTATCTTTAAAGTATCCAGTGCAGTTTCGCCAAGAAAATCAGATTCAGTGCCGGGTTGCCCCCTTCAATTCTCGCACAGACTCGTACATCTGCCATGTATTCTCGCGGACACGTCGGCCCCATATAGCGCAGGGGATGAACAGTAGACAGACAGCGGTCACAACGCACCCGCTAATGATGAAGAGCTTTGAGATGCCGATGGATGATATCCATCCGACAACGCCGAATGGAACTCCGATGGAAGGAATGTTACGGATAAACGTAACAGAGATGAAGGCCTCTGCCGTAAGCTAGTGATCCTTAGTGACTTTCCTAATGACTTGGTCGGTTGACTTACGCTTTGGTATATATCGATGATGATGGTACATGAGATATCAATCATGGAAGCCCCACCAAAGCCAAACATTGCACCTCCAATACTGGGATATATCCAGTGCCAGCCCTATCACAAAAGTTAGCCCACAATCTCTTCAACATCTAACACAGACTCACCTTGTCAGCAGATATCCCAAAAAACACAAGTCCACCTCCCATAAGTAGTGCGGGTAACAGCAGAATATACAATCTCATCTCCGGCTCGAAAATCCCCTTGTTTCTCTTCGCCAACAGAACAACAACCCAATCCCCCAGCACACCACCATATACACTCCCCAGGAAGTTCCCCACAAACGGACCAAGCGACATGAGCCCTACGCCCGCTGTGTTAAAGTTATACGGCGGTGCGGAAAAGATCATGGAGATAGATGATTTGAGGAGGATAAGAAAGGCGACGCAACTAGCTACTTGGAGCGCTGAGAAGAGAACATGCGGGAACAGAAACATCTTGAGGGGGACGAGGTAGTTTCGCCAGAGGGGTTCGTCTGTGCGTGTTATGAAGCGCATTCGTTGTTTGTATGTTAGTCTTGGGGGGTGAGTTTCTGAGGTGTAGTCTGAGTCTTGGATTTCTGCTTGGATTGAGGAATCTTTGAGGTGCCTGAGGGTAGGTGGGCCTTGACTTGAGACGCTGTGTGTTTCGCCGATCGTGACGGGGATGAACTTTGTTTCTTCAAAGAAGAAGATGAATAGGAGGAAGAGCACGGTGAGGACGATACCGGTGGTGTAGTATGTCCATCGCCAGTCTTGAGCAGCTGCTTGAACACCTACAATGCAGGGACAGACGAACTGGCCTACCATGACAGCCATGATGTAAAACCCATTGGCAGTACCTCGTTGATGAACAAAGAACAAGTCCGCAATCTAAATCAGTCAGCTTCCCTCAACCACCAAACATTGCAATCTGTCAACTTACCGTGATCTCTGATATAGTTTCATTAATACTCGCCGCCAGTCCCGACAGGAAATTCGTAACATACATCTCCCCCACCGTCTCCATCCTGCCACTCCACCACGACACAGCAGCCATGAGCCCAGTAGATAGTATATAGCAAGGCCTCGAACCGTACTTCCGAGCAAGCGGGATGAAGAGAAAGCTTCCGAGAGCGAGACCAGCTGAGTTGAAGGCGACGCCGTAGTTTAGTTGATCGTAGGTTACGTGCATGTCGATGATCATTTGTTGCCAGAGGACCATTTGCATGACGATGCTGGGGTTGTTAGTACTCAAAGAGAGAACGGGGAGGGGAGGAGGCATACGCTGAGAAGAATGCTACTGTTACGGCGAGGACGAGGGTGAAGTTCCATGCTTTTCGGCGTTTGCTCCAGTTCTGAGACGGTTAGAAGAGATACTAAGGGGAGGGGGGGAACTAACAAGAGGATCGTTGGGGTCTTGTGAAGGTGTTGGGACGAGGATGATTTCAGAGCGACCTGTATAATACGTCAGCATATACGTTTAGTTTGCTGGCGATTCACTGACTCAGGAGACGGGAAGTCCCAGGGGGGAAGCTTAACTCGCTATCCATCTCGGCCAACGATGGAAGAAAATAACAGGATGAAGGAGTAGTGATAACTGATGCTCGTCAGGTCAAGCCTGTTGTCCCCAGATAATCCCTCGAGGATACCCCGGATTTATAGCAATCCCTTTTCACCCCGAAACCGGTCTCCCCCATCCCATGATTCCCATCCCATCAAAATCTTTCACCCTCACCATCGGTCCCCCCCGCAAAACACCGATGCCCCTAGCATCCAAACAGCAGGTCCACCCCCTCACCACATAACACCTCATTGGCCGCGTGTCGACCATCCTAAAACAGCCTAGCCTATCTAGAACAGACTCAACTCTACACCTCTCACCTTGGTCTCTCTATCAAGATCAACTTCATTATCGCCCCTTTCCAGCGCTTTATCTAGTATCTCCTCTAGAATCAGCGCATTCGGCGTGTCGCGGTATGCGTCGCAGATACTCCCGCACCGACGCAGCGTGCGTACCCAGGATGGTCGTGTTTGGAGGATGGTCACTTCGAGACGCGCTGCCGTGTAGGGATATAGCATGCTGTTTGTAGCGAGGATATGAGCGTATTCTTCGCGTTTACGAGTTTCGTATAGTGCGTCGAGGGTGGCTACTAGACGACATAGCAGCATCTCGTTAGATGGTAAGTTAGTTTGTCTGCGCTTTTGTCGTCGAGAAATCAAGATTCCCGATATCCGAAAGGCCTCCCAGAGATGAACGTGCGGAATAGACCCCTCGTGGCCTTCCCAATCTGCAAAGTCCTTCTCCACATCATCATGTGCCATTCTCGCAAAAATATCGAGAAGACTTCGCGGTAAGCCCGAGACACTTTCAACACCGCCGACTAGTCCACTCGGCGATGCTTTTTGGGCTGAGCGTAGAAACCCCCAGATTCCAAGGGTTGGTGTATCGCGCCCGCGGACAAAAGTGGGAATGTCCATTATCGCCATTGCCTCAAGCGAGAAGCGATATTCCAGATCTCCAATGAGATGTGCGTTTTTGGACTGTGGGAAGAGATGGTATACCCACATCATGGAATTCAGGTGCGCGGTCCATGGAATTCCTTGGAATAACTATCACCCATCCCCAATTAATACTCATGAACTCGGGGGAGAGGTGAGGGGGCTTACATGGAGTGTGCAGAGGAATACACCCGCATTAATCAAACCCTCATCCAACGTCCCGTCAAACCGACCTAGTTGCTCGCGAAAAAGACGGAGACTTTGATTACACAGGTCGTGGAATAACGGTGGGGGGTTCCGGGGGTTGGTGTTGTATACGTGTGTGGCGATTAGGCCGAGATATAGTGGTTCGTTTTGGAGGGCGAGGCGTTGGAGTTCAAGAGGGAATGGATCTTCTGTGGAGGTGGAGTAAAACAGAAAGACAGTTTTTTGTATAACTGGGGAGTCAGTGGGAGGGGATTGGGGTTGGTAGGTGGCTTACATTCTTTGAAGAGATGTTTCTCTTGAACACTTCTCCGTTGTAACCATTGCGGTTCTTGAGTCTCGATTACAGGGTACTGCATATCCATCAAATCTGAAACCGAGCCATTCTCAACATCAACACCGAGTGGCAAACCCTGGAACTGCCCAAACCCCTCCACACCATCAATCTCCACCCTCTGCCTCTTCCTCTCACTACCAGACCCCAGAACAGGAAGTGAAGAACCCGTAAGCTTCCCCCTCGACGCAACGCCTACATCCCACTGTAACTTCAAAGCATACCCTTCGCAGTCGAGGTTGTTCTTTTGACATTCACGACAAGCTGGTTTTGTCTCGTCACATTTCCGGTGTCGTCTTTTGCACGTTGAACAGCCGTTTCTTGAGCGGGACATGTTGATGGGTGAGTTGGAGATAAGCTATGGGGAGTTGGTGTTGGAGTGATAACGGGATGGGGCGGTCTGGGGTAGCAGAATGGTTAGCTTGGTCGGCCCGAGAGGGCATCGTCATAGCATTGATATAGCTTGAGGCTGAGATAAGAGCCCATAATGAGGAATTGCTTTGATGTTTCTCGTCACCATGTTGCAGAGATTGTTACAGGTTCGGTGTTGTACATCTATTCTACATCTACAGGATTGATATGTTAGAATCGCCGGCTACTTCTTATAAACCCTCTTACCCCCAAACCACGTCTCATCAACCTTCATCTCCAACAACCCATCAACCTCCACAACACCCGGCAACACCATAAAATCCGCCCTCAACCCCTTCTCCAACCTCCCCGTCCACCCCTCCGCAAACCTCGAATACGCAGCCCCATACGTCGCCCCCCTAACAGCCTGCTCCAGCGTCAGCGCACTCCCCCCATTCGTGACATCTTCCCTCTCCGGCTCCAGCGCCGACTTTCGAGTAGTAGCATTATACAAATTCGGAAACGGCAGGTGTCGCGCCGTAGGTGCATCTGTTCCAATAGCGAGGTGTGCGTGTCCATCGAGACATTCTTTATAAGGGAAGCAGTGTTTCCATGCGGAGGGCTTGACGAGCTTGGCGTAGCCTTCTAAGATGGCGGGATCGCTGTGGACGGGTTGCACGGAGGCGGTTATGCCGAGACTGCCGAGGCGGAGGGCGTCTTCGGGGGTGGCCATCTCGAGATGTTCGATGCGGTGGCGGGCGGTGGGATTGTTGGTGCTGGCGATGGCGGCGATGGCTTGGGAGACTGCTACGTCGCCTATAGCGTGGATGGCGCATTGCATTCCGGCTTTTGTGATCTGGGATAGAACGCGGTTCATGGCTTCGCCGGGCCATAGAGGTTGCACCAGATCGGCTGATTCGCCATAGGGATATGACAATGCGGCTGTGCAGCCATCGACTGTACCATCGCACATGAGCTTTACACCCACGATGCAGAATTCTGGTGATTTTGAGGGGTGGAATTTGCTGTGCATGTCGATAGCTTCTTGGATCCTCTCATCGAGGAGTTTCTCGTCTGCTTCGTATGGAACGAACCAATGAGCTGCGATGTGCAGATTAAGCCCCTTCCTCTCTCGCAACGTCTGCAAAGCTTCCCAAGCTACTGCATCCATCGCCATGTCTATAACACCGGTGTATCCCTCTGCGGAATACGCCTCAACAGCTCGTTCCAAAGCTTCAAGTCTATCGTCCATTGAGAGCGATTGGATCAAGAAGGGCCAGAGAAACGCTGTAACAGCCCATTCTGCCAAGAGTCCAGTCGGGTTGCCGTCCTCATCGCATGTGATATGCTCCGGGCACTTTGCCTTCATCTCATCAATCGGGAGCTCTTTCAAAGCAGCAGTGTTGCACCACGCAGAATGAAGATCCATTGAATCAATCAAAATAGGTCGTGGGTCAATATCATCAATCATGCTCGCAAGAGCAACTCCATCCGTCGCAGATTGAAGCCATCCTCTGCACAGAATCTTAGGCAGGTCTGGATTGGCAGCAGCAAAGTCTGTTATCCGCTGTCGAATTTCTTGTAGGGATTTACAGCCTCCAAGATCGAGCTTTTGCTGTGATAAGCCGAAGAATAAAAGGTGGACGTGGCTGTCGATGAATCCAGGCAGAACAACGCGGTTATCAAGATCGAGAACTTTTGCGCCCTGTGATTTTGCGTCTTGAACTGTTTTGTTGTCTGCAGATCCGATGTAAGCGATTTTAGATCCCTCGACGATCATGCACTCTGTATACGAGTCATCATCGCCGATGAAGCGGCCGTTGGTGAGAATTGTTGGAGGCATTATTACGCCCACAGATGATAAGAATGATGATGGAAAGAATGATATCGCAAGAAATGTTATAAAGATGAATCGTAATGGAATGGAATTACAGGGCCTTATCAACATGAGGGGGGGGATCGAGACTATGATCAAAGTGGCAGCAGTTCTGTCACTAGAGGGTTCGGCGCGTCGAACTTCTCAATGGGTCGACCTGCTAAAAAGATGAGTCTAGGCGTGTCGACCTGCTGGAAAGGGCTTAGGTTGGTGGAGAGCTAGGGATGTCCGGGGGGCTTGACAGTTGACTTCGCCGAACTTGGGGATGAGAATTTAGATGAAAGTAAATCGAGGTGGGAAACGCCGTATGGGGTCCGCGGGATACGTTGCGGGGAAGCAGTTATTTTGGTGAGATCTTACGCTGTAGATGCTCTTTACTTGAGTCTATGATGTTGGAGTTCCCGAATGTTAGGTTACATGGCCGTTTCGGCTCCGAAGCCCGGATTTCTCCACCCTACCCCCTCTCGGATTTTATCTGATACAGGACCTAGGGCAGGGAAGAAGATTCAGAACGTTAACACAGTGATAGAAATACTCAGGTAAATATAGCCTAAGCTTAGGGGGCACTTTGCTAAGTTTATTTAGATACCTTATGTAAAGGTCCGATGTTTTCTTGCTCGCTGAGGAGGACAAACCACCCAACACAACAATGAATCGTGTTCCAACTAGAGACTGTCCGCCCGATAGCTCAGCACAGCCAGCGCCACTAATACAAGAGCCAATTCTTGAAGAACAGGATGCCGAAGACTGGGGCGATTACGTTGACTCCGACGAAGAGCCTGATGTCGAATTCGCCTGCGAGGATATCAACCTCTACCCTGGAGGCTTCTGCTACCCAATCTCAATCGGTGAGATT
Source organism: Fusarium pseudoanthophilum (assembly GCA_013395995.1). Taxonomy (NCBI): domain Eukaryota; kingdom Fungi; phylum Ascomycota; class Sordariomycetes; order Hypocreales; family Nectriaceae; genus Fusarium; species Fusarium pseudoanthophilum. The sequence continues at coordinate 66,279 of JAAOAR010000330.1, read as the reverse complement.
ATCATCGAGCGGTATCGCATTGTTCATAAACTTGGTCATGGAGCCTTTTCGACTGTTTGGATGGCGCATGACATGACTGAAAATAAAGATGTTGCGCTTAAGATCTTGATGCTGGGGAGTTCAGACGAGCGGGACTACCAGATGCAAGGTGAGACAATTGACACAGCAAAAGACTTGACATATCTGCTGGTCTATTATCAGACGTTTCTGCTTCCCAGCCCTCATGGCCAACATCGTGTATTCGTCTTTCCCCTCCAAGGACCAAACTTGAGAAATCACCCGCCTAAGAAGTTGCTTATTGCTACAAGGATGGAATTTGCAGTACAGTTACTCAAAGCCTTGAAGGCACTACATGAGGCTGGCATAGTCCATTCAGGTACAGTGATCTATCAGTCAGTCGAAATTAAGGTAGCTAACTCATAAAAAGACTTGAACACTGCAAACCTAATGTACACCCTTCTACCTCTCAACAGCAGCGTGTCTGCAAAGTACAAGCAAATTGGACGACCCAGAAAAATGAAGCTGTGGACAGAGCAGTGGAAAGAGGGCGAACTGGTCATGCCAATGAAGCCAAAAGACGAACTCATAGGAGACTCCATCGTTCTTGGTGACTTTGGTCTCTAGCTCACAAAGCTGGTTCTCCGGCTCAGAAGATGCAAGCACCTGCTACTTACTGCGCTCCTGAACGGGTACATAACATCAACCCGTCTTATGGTTCAGATATATGGAGTTATATGTGTATCTTCTTTGAATTGTACACAGGAAGATATCCGTTCCAAGGTTGGGGACATGCATCAGTTATGTCATCTATTGTTTGTACCCTTTCGGCTCTTCCAGAGTTTTGGAGGGGGATATACCACGTCGGTGGCTCGGGTGAGGATAAATGGTATGATCAACATTGGCAATTAGATCCAGAGCTTGATCTGAAGGAGAGGCTAAGTCAACTTCGCCCTGATGTTGGCGCGAGGGAGTTGGAGCTTGTAGTGTCCGTACTACGAAGGGGTCTTGTCTATCAGCACGAGGAACGGATCACGGCAGCGGAGCTTCTAGAGCACGACTCATTTGAAGAGCTCATGAGAATATACATACGGTAACATGGAGAAGAGTCTCAATATGTCAGTTAAGGGCTATACCTAGCTAGAATCGCAGCATAAGTTCCGTGGGGACAGCTGGGAAGGATAGTCTTTCAAGACAAATCAATAAGAAGTTTGGGACACTGTCTATCAACCACGCCACTCATACTATCAAGTCAAGTCTGGAGACCACCATAAGTTTATTGTTCAATTCCGGGTATAGTTGGGAACATCCACAAGTCCGTCGGCAATAAAGTTATAACAGTTGCCGGCGCAACCCATGTTTCCGCCGATTGTAATGAGTAGCTTGGGCTGTCCTTTGGAAGGGCTGTCATCAGGAGTCTGAATAAATCGAACATCACGCGGATACGCTGCCCACTGCCCAACATGAACAGGTCCAACCGTTAGGATCAAGGGTATCTGTATTAACAAAAACTTCCTCCCAACTACCGCCATTAGCGATAAAGATTCCCTTGCCATCCATTCCAGGCTCAGGAGTCCAAATAACACGCGGATTACCGTTGGGGTTTATTCCCACGTTGTAGGGAATGATGGGCTGCTCGGTAGCGGATACAAAGTCGAGAAGGTCGCTGGATACCTTGTAGTAAACGGGGCAGCCACCTTTAAGAGGACCACCGCAGTAATAGAATGTCATGGCGTATTTCTTAGAGACTGGGCTGTAGGCGACAACTGCCATGCCAGGACGTTTGTCGGTGTTGGGAAAAGCAACATCGTCAACTTCTGCGCTCCAATTGCGTAGATCCTTGGTCGTCTTGTGTGAAAGCTTCTGGTTGCACCTGGATCGACTTGTGTGGAGTAGTAGCAAATAAGCTGGTAATCGTGCATCATAAGAAACGGCTCCTAAACTGCTTTATCACCCTTGGCGACAGTCTCGGGTCCAGGGCCGGAAACAGTACGACTGACGAACTCCCAGTCCTTGCCCTCATTCTCACTTGCATAGAGAACAATGCTGCTTTTCATTGGGGATCTTTAAAGCTGTGACTGAGTGAAGTAGTGAACTGGCGAGCGGCTTAAGAGCTAAGGTCGCCAATTCCGAGGACGACATGGCCAGCGACTAAGGATTTACTCTAGACTTTTCAACACCCCCTGCTGTTCCCCCCCAGATCCCTGAGATAGAAACTAGCATTCTCAACTAGAGATTCGGGCGCTTTGCATTTCATCTATACGTACGCCGCTGCCGATTGGGGGCTTTACTGGACAACGTTATGGGGGTTGGCGTAGTGGGGTAGACTATGGCGGACGGGATTAACACTGACCCCGCTGCCAAACTTGGCCAGTCTGTGCAGAAACTGGCAGTAGTTTCTATACTGTAATACTTCTGAAGCAAGACTTGCACGGCATGTCGCGCACAAGCAGTGGCGATTCACCTGCCGTCCAGGAACGTGGCTCCTTGCGTACACTGGAGAAAGGCAAGAGTCAATTCATCGGCAGCTCCAGCGGAATCTACTTTGTCAACACAGTCCGACGAGCCTTCATAACCGCAAACTCGCGGCTATCGTCTCGTCTTCTCGATACTGCGCACCCTACGCCCGAGGAATGCATAGTTGAGGATGAGCAGCAGAGACCCAGCGACTCTGCGCCGGCGTCTTCTTTCGCTGGGCTCGGGAGACCGCCCCAGCCGGACGTTGCGAAGCAGCTCTTCATGACGTATTTCCAGACATGGCATCGCTTCTTCCCCTTCCTGCATGGGCCTACTACCCTCAAGGACTTGGGAGATTTGTATAGGTCCTTTGATCAGAACAGCACAGCGACGACACTTGCGAAGAGGATCATCCTGCAGTGCATATTCAACCTGGCGGGTCTACATGACAGCAGCCAGCTACCAGCGGCATGCGAGATCCAGAAGCCCGCCGACGTGCTCACTTACCTTCCGGGCCTCGCAGTCAAGGGCGATCTTGTTTCCATCCAGGCTCTCTTTGCTGCTGGTCTGCTGTTGGTCGCTCGCATGTCGCTGCGTGCAGCTGCGGTCGTCAGCGGTCTTTTATCGCGAGCTGTCTTTCTAGCAGGGCTACACCGTTGTCCTTGCCGCTATGCGAGACTCACAGCGGATGATTGCGATATCCGGAAGAGGCTGTTCTGGTGTATCTATGTCTTTGATCGATACCTCTCCCAGGCTCTGGGGCACCCGTTGGGGATACAGGACTCTGATGTAGATGTCTGTCCTCTGGATGGACCCGAGCTTCACCACCCGGTGCTGCATCCGACGGTTCCTTCGAGTCATGATGACTTTACCTCGCCGGTTCATGCGGTCTCAACGAGCCCACCTAGTAATCACTCTGGTAATGCCACTGTCGTGTTGCCACACAGTGGAACTGGTCTCGGCAGGGGAACAATCGACGATGAATCAAGTCAGAAGCATCATCGCCATTCGAGCTTATCCTTTCAGGTCCAATACTCACGTCTTCTCGGTCGCGCCCTGGAACTATTTCACAAATCTCTCCACATCCGGTCCATCGACAGCGGAGCAATTCTCTCACTTCAAACAGACATCAACGCATTATGGAATGCACTGCCCTCATCTCTTCAAGAGTTTGATCCCTCTTCTCATACCACTGAAGCAACCCAGAGTCAAGTTTTCAATGAATCAGCTCACTTTCTCCTTCTTCACAGCCAACTGGTACTTCTAATTCATCGCCCTAGGCTGTCTCTAGAGCCTTCCACCCCAGAGTTTCAGTCTGCGATTCAAATCTGCATCAGTGAAGCGCGACAAATCATCAAAATAATAAGCAAGCAGCATGATGCAGGGTATGCTCTGTTTTGGCCGGGGTATCTCTCCGTCACATGGATGGCTGGCATTGTGTTGGCCTTTGCGTGCCAATTGCGGCTTTACTCGGCGGAGAAAGGCAAGAGGTGAGACAAAACTGTGAACTATCTTATTAAATATGTCTCCGACTGTTGTGCAAGCCCCGCGACAACTTAATGGTGTACTACTACGGAACTTCAGATGCATATACTGACAAACTGAAGAGAGATTAGTATGTGCCTCGAGGCCCTGCTTCATATGTCCGAGCGATGGAAGCTTGCCAAGAACTGCCACGCAGTTCTCCTGGATCTTACCGAAGCTCTCCAGGAGATGGAGCATACAGCAAAAAGACCGGCCTTCGACTCCACATCCAATCCTATACATTCACCCTCTGCGCAACATCATGTAGTTAGGGATTCAGTATCTCCAGCCGTGAACTCTCAAAGTGGCCCCAGAAAGAGGACAAGGCTACATTCAGAATCACGCTCCAGGCCAAGTCAGAACAGCGATGAATCGGGACAATATTCCAGTCAAGGTCTTATGACTAGCGACAACGCGTCAGCAGATGGACCGCTGAGCTATAGCTTCTTCGATGCTTTCAGCACTACGGGCCCGGCCATCCAGGATTACTCCCAATCCATTGAAGATCCAAGCGTACTCAGTAGTTGGGAGAGTGGGATGCCTGATCTTCTAGCTGGAATTACTTGGGAATCACTGCTGGGAGGTATTGACCAGGATGATCCGACATGGGATAATGCTTTCTTCTAACCAACCCAATGCAAATGAGGCTCAGGTTTAGAGAGAAGGATCGTGTTTAGGAATTGCAGGAGTGTTAATATTATTATAATAAATTAAAGATAGAAATACTAATGATTTTATATCTTTTCTACTAAATTGACACAATTCTTGCTAATCTATCGGCGAAACCTTTAGCCGTTTGCATCAGCGCCATCGAAGTTTAATGGCTCAGATCATTCGCCACTCCATCAACCCGACCACGCCGACTCGTCTTGGTAAATTTCCACCGACGATCCAATCTCGAAACAAGTTACTGCCTTCTATTGCTCTAGTGATTGAACTGGCAATTCGCAAACTTGTTCAGCAATAATGCCACCAGCCCGAGGCCGTGCAGCATGCAATATCTGCCGAACGCGAAAGCAAAAGGTAAGATGAAGTCGCACATACTAGAATCATCTCCAAGGCACAGCTCAAGTGCTGATATCAAGGCCTGTACTTCAGTGCGACGGAATCAGGTATGCGAACAAGCCGCTGCGTTAATGAACCAAGTGCTCATCCTTCAAGGCCAGCATGCTCAAGATGTCGAAGCGTTGGGTCTCAGTGTACTTGGCCAACTGTCTTGAAACGGTGAGTCTTGCGAACATACTCTAGAGAAAGAAACATACTTATGGCATCCAGCGGCCCGCCCAAGGGATATACGAAAGCTTTGGAAACACGGCTGCGCGAGACAGAAATGGTTCTGATACGGGTCCTGCATTCAACCAATGACCAGGAGCTGTTATATCGTGCCTTCAGTGAAGACTCCCGAGAGCTAGGGCTTAACGAGCGAATAAGTGAGCATAGCATCGGCGAACAGAGGATGCTGGCCTTGATGAATCATTGGGAGCGGTTCCCCCTTCGGACTGCTGATAATGTTGTGCAGTGGATTGAAGAAACCAGCAGGAACTCGAACTTGCAAGACGGGGCTGGAAGTCAGTCGGCTAAAAGGACAGGGGAAGTATCAAAACTAGTTGAGCATCCTCACGATATCAACCATCAGCCTGAAGTTGGTATTGAGAGCAATGTCGATTCTGAGGATACTCTGTCTGTTGAACGTCGCCATGGCCATGCGGGCTCAATATCCCTACCCCCAATGGAGCTTTCATCGGAAGACACCGTTGAGGCTCCCATACCAGCAGAAAAAGCACATGAGGTGCGAAACACCACCGCTTCTTCTATGATTGAACTACCAGAAGACTTCAAAGACCAGTTTCTATGGTAGCATAATTGATTATCAGGTTTTTTCGTGCTTATTCCGCCAACAGTGCCTCTAGGCCTCGTTCTGGTTGCTTTTAACCATACATGTGACGTTTTGTAGTAACTGTTTCGACTTTCGACATCTCATACACCTATCTATCCTTCAATTCTCGCCAATATCGCTCTGGCTATTTTACTGTAGTCTAGCTGGAGGCAAGTAGCTAGGCATGTAAGAAATACAGGTGCTCATTTGTTACCCGCGAATGATAGCCCCGTTTTGATGTTCACCTTTAGCTCTTCAACAGCCTTGTCAAGGAGAATCGCTTCAGCATCAGACAAATTGCCAAATGGTAAGACCTCAAGTGCTCCTTGTCTACCCAGTTTCACTTTGACTGAAAAGTAGTCAACCTGAAGCTGGGTTGCGACCTCCTTCCCTCCACTGATCCCTGGCAGGTAAACATACGCCTCCTCTATAACTGGATCTCCTGCCTTCGCTGTAAGGAGAGCCTTGATGAATGTGAAACCCGCATATGCCATGCAAGTCGTAGCGCTGCCGGCTCCCTGCTTGCTCTTCACTATTTCATCACCACCGAACTGAACACCTGTTGTGGCTCGTTAGCTACCTGCCGTGCTTATCAAGAAACACCTACGGTTTATAACGTTGGGCAGTTCGGTACCCAAGTCGATGGGCGGTTGGGCCTGGCTGTAAAGAGGAAGAATCGTAGCACCGCTGTGACCGCCGATGACGGGGACTCTGATACTGGTAGGGTCGGCGTTGCCAAGAGCGTGTGCAGCAAAGGTGGACGCGCGCACGACGTCTAATGTAGTCACGCCAAAAAGACGCGTGGGATCGAAAACACCAGCCGCACGCAAAGTCTCCGCTGCAACAGGGACCGTCGAGTTCACTGGGTTGGTGATGATGCACGAAAGTGCCTTGGGGCATGTCTTTGCAACTTGGGTGAATATGTCTCTAATGATGGAAGCGTTGGTCTAGAGCACTTTGTGAGCAGACTGTAGATGCGGCAACAGAGATTAGAGTTCTCACATTGAACAGGTCTAGGATATTGATTAATTCCAAGGTCCAGTGAGATCGGTTGGAAGGAGTTGCTTACCATCTCGTGTCATTCCAGGTTTTCTGGCAATTCCAGCGGTGACGACGACAAGGTCCGCGCCGCTGAGTGCTTTGGCCAGACCATCATCTGCAGGTAAAAAGCCAGAAACAGTCGCTTTGGTGTCGATGTGGTTGAGATCAGTGGCGATGCCGGGTGTGTGAACAAGGTCGTACAGTGCAATTTCAGAAAAGAGATTGCTCTATTCTCACAATTAGCGTTTGAAACGTATGTAATGATGTACGGAGATGCTTACAGCTTTGCAGAGGAGGCTGAGAGGGGTCCCGATCTGGCCAGCAGCGCCGAGAAGAGCAATCTTTGTCATGGTGGATGGTTGTTATTAATTGGTCTGGGCTGAGGTGGTTGTGTTGATCAAGTCATGCAGCACATTTGGATGACCTCCCCTAAGCCTGAAGACAACGGCATAGCTTTATAGCCAATCCTAAAGGATGATGCGAGTCGGTATTTAATCCGGTCATAACGCAAAGACGGCAAAGCTTTGTACCGAATGACTTGAGCTTTTTGTTCGGTTGATCTATCACCCGATGTTGGTGGATCTGATTACCTAGCGTTGTCTCCCGCCAACGTGCAGATGGATAACACGGCACTCAAGCGGGGAAGCTCTGTCCAGACTACCTAGATCGTAATGGATTCAAAAGTTACCCGTAGTAACATGACCGAATAAATACGGGCATATCGAGGCGACTTGTATCATGTAGCAGCTGGTGGACTATCAGTGCTGGTGAACCATCTCACAGCATTTAATTATATCCAGTGATCTGGCATACACAAATAAAAAAAGGATATGAATAATGAGATATAGAAGCTTCTATTTTTCGTAGACTAATACCTCTCTGCCACACTTACTATGGGATCAAGAGATGGTAGATTGTAGCCCAGCATGCTCCGGCACAGGTGTAAGAAGAGCCTTCCCCAGAACAGCCCGTCGCGCATTCTCCATAGCACACATCTCCATCTTCCTCAACGTCTCCACAGTATGCGTCCCCAAATGCGGCACAAGAAGAGCCCTCTCGTTCTTCACGAGGCGTTCATTGACCACAGGTTCGTGCTCATAAACATCCAGACCAACAGAGCCAATCTTGCCTGAATCCAGTGCCTCAGCCAGTGCATTTTCATCAATAACAGCACCTCGCGCTGTGTTCACGATAACAACACCATCTTTCATCTTGCTGATTTCCTCAGCACCAATGAGATGCTTTGTTCCAGCGTTCAGCGGAACGTGGATGCTGATTATATCACTCTCGGAAATCAGTTTTTCAAAGGATACGTATCTCGCACCGGCTGCCTTGTCAGACGGCAGTTCTGAACGGTTATGGTATTGTGTGATGATACCGAATGGATCGCATCGTGCTTTGAGGGCGCGGCCTATCCGGCCCATGCCTAGGATACCCAGGACTTTGCCTTCAGGATCACGGCCAAAAGGAACGCCCTTCTTGAAGTTACCCTTGCGCAGCGAGTTGAGAGATGGGTTGAGCTGTCGCAGTGATCCCAGTAGTAGCCAGAGAGCTAGGTCAGCCGTGGCGTTGGTGACCGGGTCTGGTGCGTAGGTGAGCGTAATTCCTCGATCGGCGCAAGCTTTGACATCGATCTGATCATAGCCTGACGCAGTAGCTGTAAATATTATGCTGGCTAACTGAAGATTGGATTCGGGACACTCACCTGCTCCATTGTGGCAGATGAACTTGCAGCTTGATGGAAGATGCGCAATGAATTCGGCGTCAAAGTTCCCGGCGACCTGAACGTGTCAAAACATGTATCTGAACGAATAGACTTCGCCGAACTGGGAAACTGACAGCACCACTTGCCGATGTCCTGTAGATCACCAGAACATCCTTGTACTTGCCCTGAACATCCTCAAAGAATTCTTGCCTGTTGGTGCTGGTGACTAACTCGACTCTGGCGACATCCTGCAGCTCTTCATAAGCTGACATTGCATGCCTTACTGGGCTGAAGAAGAGGATCAAGGGTTTTGGTTCCTCCATTGTGCGCTGTGTGACAAGATTCGCTGAATGTTATCGATCGAGATCAAAATGCGTGACAGGTCTATGCATATGACTTATAACTTAGTATATAGCTTAATCCTTCGCAGGTCGGCTTTGAGATTACCCGAGGCCCTATGAAAAGAATATAGACGGTCATAAAATGCCCCGGCGGTGCCACTATTCCGTGTGAATAGTGGATCATTTATATTTGAAGTTTCTTTAACTCCACATGATACCATCATACTACTTCTGTCGAGCCTTGGAATCTGTGGGGACATCAGGGGCGGCACGGCATTGGTCAAGAAAAGCCCATTACACTACCATGCATAACGAGAACCGCATTCATTCTTCTCACTTCATTATAATTGATCAATTTTAATAACTTGTCCTATCAGATGCCACGAAAATGAACACCTTTAAGACGGCCTCTTAAAGTGCACCTTGAGCTCCTCCCAACTATGCTTATTATAATCCGGCTGCACCTTCTTACAAGTCTCCAACCCCCAATCCGTAATCCCCAACATCAAACTACTCTCAAACATAAACGCCATGCTCCCCTCCCCAACCTTGACAGGCTTCAACTCCGCATTGCTCGCCCTCTCATACGAATCAGCATCTGGCCCATGTGCAGTCATGATATTGTGCAGACTTGCACCAGCAGGTTGAAAACCACCGCCGGTTTTAGCATCGTACTGTCCGCAGATGAGACCCATGAACTCGGACATGGTGTTGCGGTGGTACCAGGGCGGGCGGAAAGTATCTTCCTGCACGAGCCACCGCGGGGGGAAGATTACAAAGTCTGCGATGGCGGTGCCGGGATGGTCGGAGGGGCCGGTTAGGACTGTGTAGATTGAGGGGTCGGGATGGTCGAAGGATGTGCTACCGATGACGGAGAAGCGGCCTAGGTCGTATTTGTAGGGGTAGACTGTAACTGTCAGTATATATCCCAACAATCCTAGTATTTATCTGTAACTCACATCTATCAAGGTTAGCTTTGTACAGTAGACAGTAGGTAGGAGTATTCACTTTCCATGCCACGCAACAACATCAAAAGGCGTATGTCCCTGCTCAGCAACAAAAAGCTCATTGTTGAACTTGTTCAAAATCGTCCAAGTACTCTTCGTGTCCTCATCAAAATCCGCAACAGGGATCTGGAAATCCCTCGGATTCGCCAAACAGTTCGATCCAATAGGTCCCAGCTCCGGTAGTTGGAAATGTCCCTGATACAGTTCAAGAATATACCCTCTCACCGGTCCCTCAGGCAGCGTGACTCTATACCTCACTCCTCTAGGAATAATAGCAATCTCATTCGGTCTCACGAGCAGTCGTCCCAATTCAGTCTGGATATCCAAGACTCCATGCTGCGCAACGATAAGCATCTCGCCATCAGATGAATACAGAGCAGTTTTGGCGTCCATGTCTCGACCAGCGGCGAAAACGTAGATGCCGAGACCGGATTTGACAGTTGGATCACCTGCGCCAGACACAAGCTTTAGACCACGAACCCAATCGACGTTTTCATCAATGTCAAAGGGATCCCAGCGGAGTTGCTGGGGTTCATAATTCAGTTTTGCTTTGAGAATTGGGGATGAGGGATCACTAAAGCGTTTGTATGTTGAGTGTGAGGCGGAAGGGAGGATGCGGTACAGCCATGTTTGGCGGTTCTCATGGCGCGGAGCTGTAAATGCTGTGCCGGAGAGTTTCTCAGCGTACAACCCATACGGTGGCTTTTGAGGTGAGTTGGCGCCTATCGGCAGAGCTCCCTTAATAGACTCAGATCTGCTCCCATTAGTAACTTTCACATCAAGGTAAAGCGGGACTTACTCGTGGAATGAATCAAAGCCATTGAGGTACTCGTACTTCTCAGGCGTGGAAAACTTTGTAACAGGCATTTTCACAATACTCAAATCACATATGTCATGCTCAAAAGAGTAGATAACAAATCTTTATCAATCAGCTCTATTTATCGATGTTCTTCGGTTCAAGCCCGAGTTTCCGAGTGGTTGATACTTCCCGACCCATCCGACTCGTCTCGGAAAGAATGGAAATTTCCGAAACGACCCCGCGATGCAGTTATTAAGCATCACGACATTAATACTACTCTACAGCGCGATATAATGATCTCAAATAGAGGGTCCTTTATTTGCAGAGGATTTAAAAGGCCGGTGCTGCCACTGAGGATATTTCGTTGTCAAATTTCTGTGTCATTCTCAACATCTTCGTTCAAAATGGCTTCTTGGTTACCTATCCCTTCTAAAAGCCACTTCTCACTGGCAAACATTCCCTTTGGCATCATCTCAACATCCGCTGAACCAACCCATCGTCTTGCAATTGCAATCGGCCAATATGTTCTTGATCTATCAGCTTTCGCTCAAAACAACGGTTTCTCCAAACTAGCTGATTTTCCCGCCGATCGACTCAGTGTCTTTTCTCAAACTACCCTCAACGACTTTGCTGCTCTCGGAAGACCCGTACACAGAGCTACACGCGCTTATCTCCAGGACGTCTTCCGCCAAGAAACGCCATACCCTGAAATCCTCAAGGACAATGAGTCTTTGCGAAAACAAGCTCTGATTCCAATTGGGGATGTTCAGTCTCACTTGCCGCTTAGTATCGGCGACTATACTGATTTCTTCGCTGGTCGTAACCACGCTCACACCGTGGGAACGCTATTCCGCGGCGCTGCGAATGCTCTGCAGCCTAATTACAACCATCTCCCCGTCGCATACCACGGCCGCGCAAGTTCCGTCGTGGTATCAGGAACACCCCTCCACCGTCCCTGGGGCCAAGTCCTTCCTAACCCTCAAGCCAAAGAACCTGTATTCCAGCCCTGTGCACGACTTGATATCGAGTTGGAGCTCGGTATGTTTATTAGCAAGGGGAATAAGCTCGGTGCTCCTGTTGATGTGAATAACGCGGAGGAGTATATCTTCGGGTATGTTCTTATGAATGATTGGAGTGCGAGGGATATTCAGCAGTGGGAGTATGTTCCGCTGGGACCGTTTAATGCGAAGAATTTTGGGACGACGATTAGTCCGTGGGTTGTTTTGGCGGATGCGCTGGAAGGCTTTAGAGGCAAGGGTTTGGAGAATGAAGTGCCGCCGAAGAAGTATCTTGCTGAGAAGAGGGAGGACTCCATTCTCGATATCAACCTTGAGGTTTCTATCACCAGTAAGTCACCTCCAAACCCAGTTCAAATAATTATACTAACAAGACACAGCTGCCAAGGGAAACAAGACGAAAATCACACAAGTTTCATCCCAGAACCTTCTCTGGTCCTGGCCCCAGATGATCGCCCACCACTCCGTGTCTGGATGCAACCTGCGCACAGGAGATTTACTCGGTTCAGGAACGATTTCTGGTCTTGAGGCTGGAACGCAGGGAAGTCTTCTTGAGCAGACGATGGGCGGGAAGCAGTTTGTCAAGTTGGAGGGAGGAGAGGAGAGGAAGTTTATTCAGGATGGTGATAGTATCACTATCACGGGTTGGTCCGGTACTGCTGAAGATGGACTCGTTGGGTTTGGTGAGTGTGAGGGTACGATTATTTCTGCTATCCCTAGGGACTAGAGATGGGAAATGTATTAGGTTGTTTAGATTATAGATTTGCAACTGTTTGAGCATCATTAAGTGGCTACACAACGTGATAGATGGAAATCATTTAGAACGTATATCATAAATTTTCTTCTCAGCGGGTTTCCATTGTCACCAAACGTGCTTTTTGTAGTTAACAACTCAGACTGGGAGCTTGAGGCAGGACACAAAACTCCCCAGTCGTTGATGACGCGGCTCATGCCCGAGCACCAGAATATTCACATAGCAAATGTAGTATTTAGGATTTACCAATACTTTCATTCTCGGATCAGAACATGTCGGAATTCAAAGTCATCGTGATGAACCTTCACATGCCTATACAATTTTCTCGAAAACTATATCCATAAGACACTATCCGAACTAAGTGCCGAGATACTTTTTCGCATCGTATTCCTGCACAACAGTGGAGCCTAGGATAGTCCCGGAATTCTCTACTAAAATTCCGAGGCATCCGCTTCATATAAACCCTCAAACCTGCTACACACTTCTGCATCTCTATATCCGTACATCCCTCTGTCCACTTCACCAACTCATCACATTCATCATGTCCGGCAAAATCACCCGCGTAACCCTCTTCAAGATCCCCAAGCCAGAAGATCAACAACACCTCATCGATCTGTACAAACAAATGCCCCAAAAAGCCACAAAGGTACCTCCCCTCCCCTCCTCCCTCCCAATATCAGTCCCCTAACATAAACAGGACGGAAAACCATACATCGTCTCAGTCCAAGCTGGAAAAGCCAAGCCAGACCAACGCTCCCAAGGCTTCACAATCGTAGCCATCTCAACATTCGCTTCGCAGGAGGACTTTAACTACTACGACACCCAATGCGCCGCACATCTTGAATTGCGGACTTTTGCGAAGAGTGTTAACGAGGGTGTTGCGATGATTTACTTTGAGAACGAGATTTTGTAAATAGAAATAGAGTTTTATATTAACCCTTGGAATCTCATTGATATATCCTTTCCTTGCTCTGCTGCCATAGCGTACTCTCCCTCTTCGCTGAATGTGCTGGGAACGGGATGTAAGAATTGTTGACCCTCGCCGAAGGCGTTGAAGAGGTTGAGCAGGGATTCGCTCATTTGGAACATGTCGGGAACGGAGTTTGCGACGTCTGCGTCGCCGAACATCATGTCGCCGAAGGAAAAGGCCTCGTTGTCAGGCATCGCCATGGGGACGTGCTCTTCAGCGTTGACGTCGACTTGCGGAACACTTTGCTCAGCTGTAGCCCCATTCTCATCATCCTTTCGAGGTTCACCCTCTTCACCGTTTTGAGGAAAGCCAAAGGTGTTCATTCGGGGAATCATACCGCGGATACTCTTCCAAAGTCTTTTGCTCACAATATTATGCCGTGATAATCCTCGCACTAGCTCAACACCATCGGAGAATGTGCGCTTGCACGGCACGGAGAAGATCTCTGGGGCGTGGCACACAGCTAAGAAAATGACCGCCAAAGCACTTAGCAGAAAGTAGTTAAAGACATTCTGCTGTCGCTTGTAAATATCAGTCGTAGCGTGCAGATGAACCAGGACTTGAATGGTATCCTGCGCTATATCGACTACCAACCATGCATTCTGCGGATTAGCAGCTATACTGGCTGTGCTCATAAGGTGATGCCGATAAATCAGGATACGAGCGTAATTGCCACGAAGGTATAATAATGCTCGTAAACGATGTGGCAGTCGAGGTTGAGCTCGCGGTGCAAGACCAAGACGAGGATGACGAAGTCGCAGATGCGGTGGAATTGAATCCAACCAATCTTGAGTTTTTAAGTCAAGAATAGCAGCTGTATCATCTGGGATAGTCTGAGAAGCTGATCCAAAAGGTGGAATGGCTTCCCAGATTTTAGAGCATAGCTGGCCATATCCAACCATGCATTGGAGATATAAATACTCCTCATCCTGATCTAATCAGCTTAGCTTGAAGCTTTTGGTGGGTAGACTTACAGGTTTTGGAAGTTCGGGATCAACGTCCTTGTCGACCAGCGCAAACGATAGGCTCGTTCCGAAACTCCATCTTCTATCAAGGACGTACACGCACCAAAACACACGCGTCGCTAATCGTCGAGAATCAGTGTCTTTGAAGTTATCCAAAAGACTCCGTTTCCGATGAAGACCCATCTCCAGAGCTTGACGCGCTGCTATGCCGATAGAGCGCCAGGCTAATAGCTCTTCACCCGCGTGGAAGTAGTATATACTCTACTATCGTCAGTACCCTCTCACAATAATATTACGGTGGACTTACTAGCATCGCCAAAAGCTGAACTTCCTTCAAATCAACCTGCGGACTCAGAATACTCGACACATTCGTCTGCACCGAATCCACTATCGCCGTCGCCAACTCAAGCTTACTCGGCTCCTCGAGCAGAATCCCCGTCGATATCGCCACCTTCGCAATATCAATATCCTTGCCACTAACCCTCCCCTCATCCTCAAACCCACCTCCACGAATAGCCTGTAATATCTCCTTGCTCTGCGCGATATACTCCGCTATATCAATAAACGGATACACCGACTCAACCTCCTCCTGGAAATTAACAAGATACTTTGTTATATCACTCGCCGTGCAGCAGTGCCAGAAACTTAGGTCGTTGATACTGTCCAGTGCTGGTTCGATGGGTGATTGTGCGCCGCTGGGAGGCATGGAGTCGAATTTTGGAACGCCCATGCGATTGAGGGAGCGTTCGCTTACGAGGATGCCGAAGGCGGAGCGTGTTGGACCGACGAATTGAGGCTGCTTGGGCATTTCGCCGCGGTGAGTGCTTGCGGGGGAGTGGGTTACTATGTTATGGGATGATACGGTTGAGGCATCGTGGGGAAGGGTTTGGTGGTTGTTTTGGTTCTGGTCTTTGAGCTCGCGGACGACGCCGACGAGGTCTGACATTTGTTGACGAAGTTCTGATAATTGATGATTCAACGCTTGAATATTTTGACTGCTGTGACTTGTTAGTTTATTCTTTGATACAGTGAGATACTTACTCATCTGGTTTTTCTTTGGTAGCTTGTGTACTCGTCGCGAAGGTACACGTTAATCCACCGGCGATACATCTCTCACACGCGTTATCCTCCGAGGGAATACACTTGAGTTTCTTTTTCTTACAATCATCACTACCACAGTCAACACTCACTCACATCAATCACCATGAATCTCTCACTCACCAAGCAACAGAGGTGTATTTGCCCCTCTTACTCCGTGGAGCAGGTGTATCACCAACACTCTCAGCATCGGCCGAGTTCCGCTTTTTCGGCTTTAGTACCGGGTGCTCTTCAGCCATGACGAACAGTAAACGAAATTTCCGAAGGGACAGAAAAGTCGACTGAGGGGTCTTGGATTGGAAATCACAGGTTAAAGAGGGTTTCTCGGAAATTCTTCCGAGTTTTCCGAGTCGGAAGATGAGAATTGCGGGGTTGGAGGGACTAACTTAGTGAGAATCTGGAGTGTGGGGTTACTCTTGGCGTATTTTGGTGTTGATGGAGGGTAGACATTGGGTTCGCGACGGTATATAGACCTGCACCAAATCCGTATTCCAAAATCTCACTCTGTAGCAATCAGATTCTCAACAGTGTTCATCATGACGATCGCCAATCTCCTTGTATCGCTGAACAACCAAGTCCACGAGAACAAGGGCCAGTCCCTCCTCGTCACGCTCCTGATTGGCCCGCTGATCTACATCCTCATCAACGAACTCATTCGTCACAATGCGAGGATCAGCAACCTAAAGGGCCCCTCGGGTCTACCGCTAATCGGCAACATCTGGGACATTCACATCAACGCCGCGGAGAAATACCGCGCTTGGGCGAAAAAGTACGGCCCTGTGTATCAGATTCAGCTGGGCAACATTCCTATCGTCGTGGTCAATTCTGCCGCGGCTGCGAGGAGTATTTTTGGGGCGAATGCGCAGGCTTTGAGCTCGAGGCCTGAGTTTTATACTTTTCACAAGGTGAGCTTACTGTGAATATTGGTGGTTGGAGGTGATGCTAATGGGTTAGGTCCTCTCTGACACTGCTGGTACTACAATCGGCACTTCTCCGTACAGCGACTCCCTCAAGCGTCGTCGCAAGGGCGCTGCCTCAGCTCTCAACCGACCATCAGTAGCTACATACGTCGACCATCTCGATGTCGAAACGCGCGACTTCGTCCGTGAGCTTTACGAGTATGGCAAAGGCGGCAACATCCCCGTCGACCCGATGCCCATGATCCAACGCCTTTCTCTCTCTCTCGCACTCACTCTCAACTGGGGCATTCGTCTCAAGAGCCAAAAAGACGATCTCTTCTCTGAAATCACCCACGTCGAGGAAGAAATCAGTCGTTTCCGCTCTACCACAGGCAACCTCCAAGATTACATCCCCCTTCTCCGACTCAACCCGTTCAACATGCACTCCGCCAAGGCAAAAGAGATGCGAAACCGTCGGGATAAGTACCTGACTGATCTCAACAACGGTCTTGACGAGCGTATCGCAAACGGGACTTATAAGCCTTGTATTCAAGCTAATGTCATAATGGACAAGGAGGCCAAGCTGAACAAGGACGAGCTTACTTCTATCAGTCTTACTATGCTTTCTGGTGGTTTGGACACTGTTACTACACAGGTTGCGTGGTTTGTCGCGTACCTGAGCCAGCATCCTGAGATTCAGGAAAAGGCTGTCTCGGAGATTAGGAAGTTTTACAGTGAGAAGCAGCCTATGTGCGATGAGCAGGATGACCAGAAGTGCGAGTATATCGTTGCTCTTGTGAAGGAGTCGTTGAGGTATTACACTGTGTTGAGATTGGCGCTGCCGAGAGCTTCGATTAGGGATATTGTTTATGAGGGCGTTACCATTCCCAAGGGGACTGTTGTTTTCTTGAATGCGTGGGCGTGCAATATGGGTAAGTCTTCCTCACTGATACTCTGGTATCATATATACTAACGTTTGTAGACGATCAAGTCTGGTCTGATCCAGAAGTCTTCCGCCCCGAGCGATGGTTCGAACACCCTGATGCTCCTCTCTTCACATACGGTGTAGGTTATCGCATGTGCGCTGGCTCTCTCCTCGCCAACCGAGAACTGTACCTTGTCTACATGAGACTTCTGAACAGTCTCAAGATTGAAAAGTCTGATGAGGTTGATTGTCATCCTATCACTGGTAGCTTGGATCCTACAAGTCTCGTCGCTCTGCCCCGTCGATACAAGGCTATCTTCAAGCCTAGAAACCCTGAGGCTTTGCAGAAGGCTTTGGCGGTTGAGAACTGAGTGGGATGCGAGGTTAGTGGGTCAGGGGAATCTGTTGGTGCTCTGTTAGGGATTGCAAAAGATTTGCGGTGTGTTTCTGTTACTATTGCATGGTGATATGGATCTCTCTGGACCATTGAACCCCTCTGTTACTTTGTAGGCTAGATATAAATGACAAAAGTTAACACATGTCTTTCTATGCCCCTCCGATCCTTCCTGGCCTACTTCAAGCCATGTTCACTGCGCAGCCTTCTCAATGATCTCCACAACCTTAGGCAAAGTCTTCTCATTCAAAAACGGACAATGGCCAGCCTCTATCTTCTCCACATTGACCCCATCTCCCATCGCACCGACCATAGCCAACTGTCCCTGCACAGGAACCGTATTGTCAATCTCACAGACAATATACGTCTTGGGCACAGTAATATCAGTAGCGACAAAGTCGGCTGGTGTTTCGAGAGATGCAGTGCTGTGGTTGACGCATTCACTGATTGCTTTCTTAGCTACTTCAGGAGTACAATCGTTGTAGAAGGCGTTTTGTGCTTTGTCGTTTAGGTAGCAGATATCGTCCTGAAACATATTAGCAGTATTCTGGGCTGCTGTCAGGCATTGTGTAGCGTACCGTTCTGTCGAGAAAAGTACCATGCTGGCCTCCAGCGGCGGACAAAAGAGAAAGACCCTTCACAGGAAGAGCAAATGCGGCGATATAGACGACATGCGAAATACCACCAGGCAATCCCTTTGCCTCCCTTTCATGAACCTGGTAGCCCTCAGCGGCAGCGGAGCCCGGAATACCTCCGTAGCTATGGCAAACTAACACGACCATCTTGCCTTCATCAATCGCGGGCTGAAGCGACTTTCGAATGGCCTCAACATCGTCTAGGTAAGTTTTGCTTTTGATGTCTTCATTATTGCCGGCTGTGACGTTATCTGGCTGTAAGACTATGAAGCCCTTGTTGGTAAGAGACTCCATAAGGCTTTGGTAGTGGCTTGCGCGATGCCATGCACCTTGGACAATAGCGATGACGGGTTTTTCCGAGTTTGTAGACATGATATGATAGAATGAGTTCTTTGAGACACCCAGTAGCGAGGGGTCCAGTGAAATCAACGCGAGTATTTATACTTGTGCGTCACCGTCAGCACTATTACCACCAGGTACTACATGTTTCTCTATCAATAATAGACCCTTGCAATTGCAGTAAAAGCTGTCTTATCTGCAGCCTGGATTCACTCCTTCAGGTGTTATAGCTGACAGTGCTGACGGTTTGAATCCTGTCAGCGACAAAACCAAGGATATCAGCGGCAAACCCGCCAATGAGAGGCTGAGCTATCACTTGTAATGCATGTCAGCTTCAAATGTGAGAGTAGGGCTGATATTCAACTGAGAAGAAAAGTCTAGACCTTTACATATCCCCGTCCCGCTCTATACCCCATGCCATTACCCCATCACAGCTTGAAAGGACTCTGAGGCGGGCTCGCACCCATCGACATCTCCATACTATTATCAATCTTCTCCATCGTCTTCTTAAACCCCTCTCTCCCCGCAATCCGTTCAAGATACTTCAGAACATTAGGATACTCCTCCAATCCATACGGCGAAAAGTATCTCATCGTCGTAAGCGGAAACACAACCATGATGTCAGCAGCCGTAAATTCCTCGCCCGCAAGCCACTGATTATTCTTGACCCGCTCATCCAACAATTTGAGTGCTTGTCTAGACTTGACTTTTCCAAACTGCACTACAGGGTTATCATCGCTCAATTTCGCAGAACGAATGAGCATAATTCGGCCTAAAGCTGTTTGGAGGGTTCCGTCGACGTAGTGCCACCAGTAGAGAAAATCAGCGTACGCTGGGTGACTTGGGGGCAGGAAGAGAGCGCCGTTGGCGTATTTGTGGCTGATGTATTCCATGCATGCGCAGCTCTCGGCGAGGGTTGTTGCGCCGTCTGTTATGACGGGTGCGGCGCCCATGGGGTGAAGAGCCTTGAAGTCGGCGGGTGCGAGGAGGGGAGAGCGTTTGTATTGCTTGAGATCATATTGGATGCCGAGTTCTTCGCAGAGCCAGGGGATGCGCTCTGACTGGGAGACTTGGAGGTGATGAACTGTGAGAGGCATTTTGATAATTGATGTGATTTATGGGTTAGATGTGATTGAGATTAGAGTGTTAGGAGGTTATGAGATTGACGTGGTGAGAGTTCTTATAGCCATGTCCATCTCAATCGTCATTATGGAGTTTGTGTTTTCCGTGCCGAGGCATTTACCGGTCCCACTGTCTAGTTCGAGACTTCTTTGACCAATCATGGAATTTACCGACTCGGAGAATGTCACCGCTAGTACGATATCGTCTGCGCTAAGATGATTTGTCATATGATAAGCAGAAGCTCTAGGGTATTTCTAGATCGACACCAAACTCCCAGGAGGTTTGATCTACATCTAAGAACGATAGATCCAAGTTGTCGTCGATGGGAAAGAGACCAGCCATATCAGCGTCGATAAGAGAGTTGAAGACATCCAGAGTGGGCCATTCATTGAGCCCTGAGGAGAACTGGTTCGGAGGTAGCGGAAGTATCGTGTTCGGGTTACTCGTATTCGCTGTATCGGCCGAAATTTGAGTATCAGTCGGCACGCCAACGGCTCTGGGAACAGTTGGATCTGAGGTCTCTTCTCCAGCTTTGACATATCCGTTCTCATCAGATCGCAACATCCCAGCAAACTGTAAAATCGACGATTTCGCAAGCGACGCATCGACGTCAAAGTCAACAAGTGCCGAAATGTCCATGTACTTTGGCTCGCCAGCGATTATAGGCGGATTGCGTTTATGAACATCATGAAGGCAGCGCACGTAAAGTTGCTGTTTAGCGTCAGTCTTAACGACATCATATCGATAAAATAACGACACTCACCAGCAATGAAGCCAGCTTCCAGTATCTCGACATGCCCTGTATCATCTTGACATTGGCGTCGATGTTGGATTGGGCTCGCTCTCGAACTGATATCTCGGAACACCAAAGAAAAGGGATCTGAATAGCACAACTCGAGTAAGCTGCATATGCGACAAATATCGGCATCGAACTGAGCGAATAGCCAGTGGCTAAGATTGTAGAGATGAGAATGGAGATTGTAACAGCGTGATCAAACGCAACTTGAGCAGATAATTGTCTGGCTGACGAATAAGTCTTGTCGCCCTTTGACCAACAGAAGAGCGGAACTATGGATGAGTGTAGCGCGCAAAGGGATTGGTGATAGGTCAGGTTAGTGAGAATGATCTTGGGTAAATCCTTCCGCGGTATGATTGAGATAGTAGATGCATCAAGCTTGAACGTCATCGGAACGTTGTTCCACCATGAAGAGATGTTGTTCTCAACCTTAAAGATTTCTTGGAGCCGCGAATTGAGATCGCCCTCGGATCTAATAACAGACACGACAGAGGACCTTCCAAGTCAGTACAATTGTCGGCAGGTGAGATTCAACTTACCAGAGATTAAGACCTCGTATGAGCTCTGCAAAAATACTTCCTGAGCAAGCTCTATTCGCAATCGTTGCAACTACTGAGTGTGAAGTCCCAACTGCAAAGTCTTCTTCGGACCATGGCAGCGGCAGGTTCTCAATATCAGCAATTGCCTCAAATCTAAACAACTTCTCGCAACTGAAGCAGTGAAACAAATAACATGTCCAGAAACGTCTTCGGCGTAATTCACCTTCGAGTGAGGAGGCGTTCTTTGGTCCTGTCCCGGTTATATGGAGGAGTTGACAAGCGTTACCTGGAGAGTCAGCAATGAGAAGGTGCAAATTGGGGGGATGTACCTTTGTGAAGATAGCTTATCCTCCATGAACCTTGACTATGCCAGAACAGCGATAGATTGCAGAACGTGACGAGATTATCATCGTTGAGATCTTCTGCATCTTGGAAGACCAGCGCCCCGGCTTCTTTGGCCCACTTCGTCGTAAGGCCTTGGTCTTTGAGAGTAGCCTTCCCCGATTCATCACGGTAGAAACTTGGTCGTTAGCTAGATTCAGCAGGGAGTTGACAATGGAGGCTTACTTGGCGCCCCAGGCACAAATGCTAAGAAGGATATGAGGTTTGACGGTCTGCTCGGTAAGTGATTGTAGAAATGTGGGCTTGTGTAAAAGTAGAGTTGATTGATAGACATTATCAAAGTAGAGTTTAACCAGGGTATTGACCAAAGAAGGGGCGATACCCTGAAAGAAAGCATGGTTTGATACAGACGCGGCGTTGAGATTAGCTGACAGCGCATCTGGGACTAAATCTCTCGACTGAATAGCATAAGAGAGTCTAGTATTAAGTGTCGCTTTTGTCACTCGTCTCTTGGAGTTGCTATTGGTGTCGTATGTGCAGGTGTTCTTCAACCTGGCGCATCGCTTACAACTTGGTCGGTCTCCCGAACAGCGTATCTAGATGCACAATGGAATTAGCCATGCTCGTACGATCATTTCGATGCTTAGACCTTTTGCTTTTTACAGACTTCGCAAGCTTTACTCGGACGTCCCGGCGCATTAGCCATGATGGAATATGGATACTGTAAGATTGGTTTCCCGATGCATGTCAGCATCCGATATCATCGCCGAGGGAAAACAATAACCCGAGTGCATCACTAAATTACAGCACTAATCTCACCAACAGCATCCTCACCGACCACCAACACCTCGTCCTCAATTGAGATACCCCAGAACCAATGCAACGGACAAAGCTCGCCCGATTCACCTTCTCTCGTAATTTAGGCTCTTTCTTGCAAAGTTACCGATTGGTGGTCCCCAATTACCCCGGGGGCCAAGACTCACCATGATTGAAGCGTCTACTACCGCGGGGGATCGACGTGCAAATTGGGGGGCTCCCCCGCAAAACAAACAAGCATAAACGGCCGTGATGCTCAGACGAGGTATGACGCCGTTGGGGGACTTCTGCGCCGTCGGGCGGAGATGTACCGAGATAGCTATAAAACGCAGTCATTTCTGCGAGGTTACATAGCTTCTCAATTGGCTACAGAGCTGTTGAATTGGTTGTACAAGTCAATTGATTGCCAAAATGACGCTCTTCTCTGTCCTCGCATTCGCTGCGTTGGCGAGTGCAAAGTGGATTGTCCCTGGTGCACGATGGTACGATACCGATGGAAACTTGTTCAACGCTCATGCAGGTGGACTTTGTGTTGATAGGGAGAGCGGCAAGTTTTATTGGTTTGGTGAACATAAGACTGAAGAGCAAGAAGAAGGCGGCGGCATTTCGGTCTATAGCTCTGATGACCTCGCTACGTGGGAGTCTCACGGTTTGGCACTGAGTTTGTCTCCCAATCAACACTTGTGATCATTACTGACGTGGTATAGAACCTGAGGAGGGCCATGAGTTTGTTTCGCCAGAGAGTATCATCCAACGTCCCAAGGTTCTCTACAGCGAAGAGACAGGAAAATATCACGTACGCTTCCCTCCCTTCCAAACCACCAAACTGACCCTATTAGATGTGGTGGCACGCCGATGACCGCAACTACAGTCTTCTCCTCCAAGGCCTTGCAACATCCGACAACATCGCTGGCCCCTACAAATTCCAACACGCCGTCTCCCCCCTCGGAAACTGGTCCCAAGACTTTGGCGCCTTCACCGACTACAAGACCGGAAGATCCTACGCTCTCTACTCCAACGGCGATAAAGTGCAAGGTCGCGATGTCTACGTTAGCCAGTTTAACAAGAATCTCACGGATGTGGAAAAGGTTACGTTTCGGTTTAATAAATACGATTTTGAGGCGCCGACTATTATTCAGACGGAGAAGAGTTACTGGACTTTTATGAGCCATAAGACGGGATATCGACCTAATAGTAAGTAACCTGGGTGGGTGTGAGAGGGTGGAGGACTAATTGTTGCAGATGTCGTAGCTATGAGGGCTGATAAACTCGAGGGTCCATGGTCGCAGCCTTTCTTTGTTGCGCCGGCTTATACGAGGACATTTAGCACGCAGAGTGGATTCTCGTGGAGGATCAAGGGTACTAAGAAGACGACGTATCTTTACATGGCTGACCAGGTATGACTCTTTTTTTCTGTTGCAAGTCGAAGCTGACGTTTTGAAGTGGGATCTGCCCTCGATCTGGGAGAGTCGCAACGTCTGGCTTCCTATTGAGATCGATGAGGAGAACAAGAGTCTCAAGGTCGTTTGGCACGATGTTTATGATTTGAATGTGTAAGTCTGTGCACTGCGATGGGCTGTTAAGTGGTGCTGACTTTGTAGTAAAACTGGTGAATGGAAGCCTATCAAGGGAAAGACTTATCCCTCCAAGAGCGCCAAGTTTGCTGGCAACGCTCACCTCCAAGAAGCTGTAAGTCAAACTCTTAGGGTTTGTTGAGGGTTATAATGACAGTGATTAGACCTTTGGAACGGGCCATGTCATCGCAACTGGCATCTACGGCAACGACAGCACCGCAACATTCACGGTCGAAGGGCAAGGTGCTGACCAATGGGTATCCTTCTACCACCAAAGTAACCCCCCCTCCCCTCACTCCCTCTTCTACACGTGCTAATAACCATCTAGATATTGATGACATGGGCTTTGGAGACCAGCCAATGGGTCAACCCGATCGCATCAACGGAACATGGGCAGTCCGACGAATCAGCAGTGTTGTTGTGAACGGCGATAAGAAAAAGGTTCATACTTTATGGCAGAAGGATACGCACAAGGGAATTATTCTATCAGCGCCTTTGTTGCTGCCGCTTAAGAAGGGGAAGAACACTATTACTGTTGGAGGACTGGATAATGGCAAGGATGTCAAGGGTGCGGATTTGGATAGGATTGTGGTATATCCTCCTGAGAAGAAGAAGGGGAAGAGGAGCTTCTTTGGCATCTTTTAGACATGAATTCTAGAGTTAGGTGGAATAAAGAGGGTTAGTTGAGCCTGATCTTTGACCTAATTGGTGAAGTTGCTTGAAAAGTTCGTGAACAGAAATGATACTGCACTTGCTTGACTCTAATGTGAATGCGCGCTATCACCCCAACCTTCAGGGCCAAGAGTCATAGTGTCCGCTGGTCAATGACATGTCTTTTCAAAAGGTCGATTGCCCTTCGGCTATGGTGGAAGAGGCCCTCTGACTGCTGAGAGATGTGAAGTCTGCTCTACGACATCTTTCCATTGAGTAGTGCCCTGCAAGTTGCCAACTAATGCACCAATGCAAAGTGCTTTGTTCAAGTTCAGTTAAAACTTCAGATGAACTCCTGCCTCTCTCCTGTGTGTCGCATGCTTTGTTCAGAACCATTCACTGCTTCGTCTTAACGAACAAAGCTTATTGTTCATCACAACGAACGACAACAATGAATCACCGCCAACACAGAACAGTGTCACGGCACTCATCACGCCCTTATAAAACCCTCAATTTCAATTCCTTGGAAACCAGTTGATTTCTGCCAACTTTACCAACTTCTACGTCAAAAGCAGTCCACTCGGTAAGCAGATAACCATCAGAGATCACCATCAACATGCCACTCTTTCCTTGGCCAACCGCCCTCCCTTCAAAGGACCACATTCCCTCTCGCATCCTTCCATCTATCCTACTCATAGTTCCACTGCTCACAAGTCTACTTTGCATCTGGCTCTTCGTCAATGATATCTGGACACAAGTATTCTGCACGCTCTTCACTTTGCGGTACCATCGATTGTTTGGACATGTTGTTGGGTCGTGGATGTATCGTCCTGAAGAGGTGAAGCAGGATCCTGCGTTTTCGAGGAATGACGTTACTGTTATTCTTCCAACTATTGATCCTCATGGTCCTGACTTTCGGGAGTGTGTGGATAGTATCCTTGCGAATAACCCTGCTTGTATGCTGGTTGTTACTGTTGGTGCTGTTCTGAGAGAGGAATGTATGACTGTTCTGCGGAAACTAAGTATTGATGCGCCTCATATTGAGATCTCTGTATCGGCGCTTCCTGAGCCGAGTAAGAGAAGACAGATCACTCATGCTATGCCGAGTGTTACTACGCCTATTACCGTCTTCGCAGACGACCATGTCTTCTGGCCAAGAAACTTTATACCTTCTGTTCTCGCACCGTTTGAGGATCAGAGCGTCGGTATGGTAGCAACCAAAAAACGAGTTCGTCGCACAACACCCGGAGTCTGGACATGGCTTTCCATCGTCAACTTTATTGCATGCAATTACCTCCAGCGCCATAACTGGGAACTCCGTGCATCCAACGCCATAGACGGTGGAGTATTCGTCATCTCAGGCCGAACAGCAGTGTACCGTACAGAGTTCCTCAGCGAAACTGACCTCCTCCAGCGCTTCTGCAATGAAAAGTTCTGCTTTGGTCTTTTTGGTGGTGCAGGACTGGGTCCAGATGATGATAACTTTTTGACGAGAGAGGGTATGAAGAAGAAGTGGCTTGTCAAGTTTCAGGACACAGAGGATGCGACTATTGAGACGACGCTTGGTGAGTGGCCCAAGTTTAAGGATCAGCTACTTCGCTGGGCACGTACGACATTTCGCAGTAATCCAGTCATGCTTCGTGATCCGGCTTTTATCTCTCGGTATACATGGAGTTGTTTCATGGTTTATTGGGCCGGCCTTGTCAACTTTGCTATACTATGGGACGCAGCGCTCATCACGACGTTTGTCCTCGCTGAAAACTTCAATGCCGGTGGATTGGTGATCTTCCTAGTGTTCATGTTCTGGACAAAGGTCATCAAGATCATCCCTCACTTTCTGCAGTATCCTTCGGATTTCCCGCTTGTTATTTGTCAGGTTGTGTTTGGGTATGTGCACAGCTTCATTAAGCTTTGGGCGCTGGTCACGTTCTGGGATTGTGGTTGGTCTGGCAGAAATTTGGACGGGGTTAACCCTGAGCATGTTGGGCTTGATACGTCGTTTTATGACGTCTAGTAGTGGTAGCCTTACGAGAGTGGCTGGGGTGCGGTTGGAGTTGACTTGTTAGGAGATACAGAATACCGTGTCTGAAATCGATGCTGAATTGAGCTATACTTCTAGAGCATCTGGGAATCATCCTTTACCCAACCTTGGTTTACTCGCTGACGATTAGATAAGTGATAGGTCGAAAACAATATAATTATCCATGTGAGTCTATTTCGGAAGTGCTAACTTGACGGTCTCAGATCACGAGTCAGCTCGCTATGGATTTTGTAGAGTTATGAAGCGAGTGCTCAACACCCCTGCTACGTATGCGTGTTTGATATTGAATTAGTTGATAAGCTCTGAGTTTGTATTAGGCTGTTGCGTCGAAGTCTTATATGCTGCCTGACGTATGCACCAAGCATTTGAGTTCCAATGTGCTCTTCCCTGCATCCACCCCACTGACGAAGCTCAAGGATGGAGTTTCCTCCTCGCAGGATCTTGGTTGGTCCAGATACAGCTGAGAAAATGTAGTTGTCAGAGATGGGCTTTAGATCAATACGTGACTGAACACGTCTTCACCTTGGAACTCAAGCTGAAGGTGGTCATAGAGGGATCTCCTGTGTTGGAATAATGCAATGGACGATCTCAGTCAGCCCCCTTTGTTGTGTGGAAGGTGATAGGCCATGGGTAGTTAGGATTTCGCCAAAGGCAGTTTGACCAATTGCACGGTACTCACAGTCACAACATGATGGGCAAAGTGAAGGCAGACAGTTGTAGCAAATACAAATCTGAATTTGGCGAGGCACATAAGTATGCCCTCCCCTCCGTTTACTGATTGATACTAGGTTCTCCCTGCTGGAAGAAGCTCTCAGCCACAGGTCTCAACTGCAAATAACACTTCTAGATGCTTAAAGCTTATACGGTCTCACCGAGGCATATCAAACCAACACACTAAAAGATTCCATTTAACTTTAGCATTTAAAAAGGCAATGCACATATAGCCTCAACAAAGATAAGCCTCCTGATTAAAAGCGGAATTAAATACTTTTGTGATAATTCACTCAGTAACCTTATTGGCAGATTCTGGGGTATAAGAAGCTGTTTTGCTTCCTCATTGCTGGAGTCCCTCCCTCACGTTTACCTGATCCGAAGATCATTTTCCTTCCAAAACCAATCTGCCTCCTCATTCTCATCACCTTATCCAACTCCCAAACTCCAACATTTATTCCCACCCTCCCTCTATCAATCTGATAACCTCCACATACAACAGCCCCCTATTACAATCACTATCCATCATGTGCTGTGGCGGGCGCCGTTCAACATCCACGCTCCAGAGCAAGCCCTTCGATGGACCGTATCGATCTCGGCCCAGTCCGAGTCTCGGGACTCGGGCTATGGGTCATGGTGCTAGCTCACGCTCCTCTCGATCTGCGTCTCGTGGGTTCTCTACATCCATGAGCAGTGCACACAAGACCTCTGGGTTTAAATCAAGTCGATGGTAGCTCTGATTGATCCCCAGCCTTCGCGCTGGCACTACGAACTTTTGCTGTTCTTGTCTTCACACGATCAGCCTTACAGTTCGAAGTAACAATCGCGTCCCTTCTGATTTTTCGAGTACGGATATGATTACAAGATCATTCGCTCCGACAGTGAAAAAAGTGGGCTCCCCATTTCACTCATTTGCGGCGCTTACTGAAGGGAGGAGTGGGAGGATTAAGAGGCACTTGCCATAGATAGTTGCTATTTAAGTAGCATGAAATGGCCTGAGACGGGAAACACACCCCAGTCTTCAATGTGGAGGACCTAGAGCAGCTTTCCATAACTTCAACTCTCAATGAAAAGCTTTCCACAAAACACGATGCAAAAAATCCTGAAATTGTGCGAAGATGATTTGGCAAACACAGTTGACCTCAGGGCTGTGACCCAGATTGGTGAACTTAATAAGTAGAACATGTCCAAGACATAAACTTCGAAAACATATTCGAAGCTTACACCCGATCCACGATCGAGACATGTGCTTAGAATGTGATAAAGTTATTGCTATCAAAGAGACTTGTGGCGCAAATTGATACATATACAGTGCGTCGTTGGTGCCTAGGTACATCTTCGCTTTAGAGTTCAATAACTCGAAAGCTTAAGTGTACAGATAGTGTTGCTCATTAGGCAGACGCAGCAGAATTTTAAAAGTTATTTATGATATTCAAGATAGCGATTAGCCAAGCTATTAGGTTTTATTGCAAAAAGAATTGACTTTGCATATGCTCATATTCCAAAGTCATAGGAAACATTCGGATAGAAAGCTATAGAAGGGTGTCCAGCGTTAAAAAGCACGTAAAATTCTTTTCCTCTTTACATCAACCTTGCAACCATCACCCCCTCCTCAGGATAGAAGCCAACCTCTCAAACAAACCAGCTTTCAGCCTCAATCTTAGTTCAGCCAATATCTTCTCGCAAACATTCAATAAGGAACCGATCAATCCCCTCTTAGATTCTCACCATGTGCTTCACCTTGTGCGGCGGTCGTCGTACCACAAGCATAGTCGAACCAGACCACAGGGTCCAAGACTCCCGTCAAAACAAAAAGGGAACAGACGGGCAACACTCTGGGACGTACCACGCACCACGCACACAGAATGAGGCGTCCCCCAACCCTGAGAACAAAAAGAATGGTCAGGCCGGAAATCGGCGCAAGCCTAGGACCTACCTTGTGCGCAACACTGGTTCCTCGGGCGGGGGCACAAAAACCTATGGACAGTATCCCAATTATCGCAAGCCGGTGCGTCAGAGTAAGCGGAAGTCTTTCTGGTTATAGGATGATGCCGCGTTAGCTAAAAGTCTGTCCCTTGACTGGCGAGTATCATCCTAGCTACGAGCCATCTCGTACGTGTGTGTGGATGCATTCTTACAGTAGGGCATTTAACGCGTGGCATACGAAGAGCTGAGCACACCTGTCTATTCACCCATCTCCGATAAACTACACCTCCGAGGTACAAGAGCATCGAGGGGACCTCATCGGGCTGTTTTGTAACATGGGTGCAGGCCTCATGTCACGATGTATCATTATCGAGGTGGAAAGCATTAGTGGGACTTTATTAAGAAGTGATCAACACTGGACAAGAAATATACTAGACCTGCATTCCATTCTTCTACTTCTTGAAAGCCCCATTAGACAGCTCATCCTCCAAGTCGTAATAAGCCTGAAACTCGCAGTAACAAATCTCCGGATCACTCTCGACGTCAAAGTTGAAATTAGCCTCCTCATCCTCAATAGGCACCTTGGGCAAGCCATTCGCCGCCGCAGCCTCAGCGAGGAGCTGCACACGACAGCTCCTCTCCATCGACGTATACAACCACGCTGCCTCGTCCACAGTCTGTCCAACGGTTAGAATACCGTGGTTTCGCAAGATGCAGCCTTTTCCTTTGGGTCCCATTGCGGCTGCGATGCGGTCTCCCTCTTCACTGCCCAGCACAACGCCGCCGTAACTATCATAAACGCTATGCGCATCGCCTCGGAATTTACACACATCTTGCGTTAACATCTCAAGACGTTTTCCAAACACAGACCATGCTTTTCCGTGAATGCTATGACAGTGACAAATGGCGTGAACATCGCTCCTAGCCTTGTGAATAGAAGCATGGATCAAAAAGCCCGCGGAGTTAGGCGGTCGCGAGCGATTCCCCCCAATGACCTCCCCCTTAAGGTTAACAAGGATCATATCGCTGACTTTCAAAAGACCAAAGTGTCGGCCTAAGGGGTTCGTCCAGAAAGCATCGGTGAATTCGGGGTCGCGCACGGAAATGTGACCGCTTATGCCTTCGACGTAGCCCTCGCGGTGCCAGTGGCGAAAGGCGGCGGCCATGTGCTCGAGCTGCCATTGGCGCTGGGAGGCGAAGTCTGGGTGCTTGGGGATGCCGCGGAGGACGACGTCGCCGTGGGACATTGCTTGAAGGGGGGTTTTGTCTTTGAGTTCATGGCCGTGGGAGGGTTTGGAGTTGGGGGAGATGGTGAGGGTGCCGCTCTGGGCTTGGATGGTGGTGGTTGAAGACATGATCTAATTGCCTTGATGGAGTGAGTTTGATGATGCTTCTTGTGGGCGTTGAATTCTCAGATGGCTTGTGGTCTTTTATATCTTTGTTATCCTTCGTCTATCATTGGCGTGCGCCCTCTAAATACCCTCTGCTAGTGGTGTATGCGGGGAAGCGCCTTGTTCAGAACAACCAGTGCTTATCATAAGCGGGACCGGCATCTTGGCCCGGGTTATGTAGTATCCAAATATGAACATGAAAAGCATCAACTTAAAGGCGTGGACGGTAAATTGCAAGAATTCGTTAGTAAAAAGAGGGCGCGTAAGATAAAAATCCAGACCGGATAGATGATACTTCTTTGGGTTCCGGTCAGACCAATTAGATGCGACGGATCGTCTCATCGGGTATACGGCCCGGTCACGAGTCAAAAACTTTATATACTTGTGTCAATGCCGGATCATGATGATATCCCGGTTGTGCTCCTCCATTCCCTCTTCGCCTTCCATATCGCACTGTTCCCAAGACGGACCAGCTCGGAAATGAACCTGTTCAGCTCCTGAATGCAGTCCATATCATCATTCGTCAAGTCTCGCATCGGCATATCCTGGAACAGTGTTGCGCAACCCGCCAAGAGATCAAGATCGTTTCGGGCTCGTGGATCAGACGGATGAAGAAGAAGGTTCATAAAGAGCGCCATGACCGCTATCGGCGGATAGATCGCGATGTGGCTATTATCATTAGAATAGAATGAGTGAAGAGCCCTTTTCGACTTACCCAAACATGTCTTCTTGGAGGATATCTATGTGTGATTTGAAGATCTGGAGAGTGGTGCGACTCGCCTCAAGAGAGATATCACTACTTGAATGATAAACATTATGAAGATCATCAGGAAGTTTATCATCCACAGCATATACTGCACCGCATCTCCGCACGGCCGTATGGATGATTGTCATTAGGTGCTTGTACTCCAGCTGCAGATGGATGCATCTTATTCTTTGAACAAAAGACATATCTGGGTGCAGGAGCGGGTGTTCTGAACTCAGAGACCACTTCGGCCTATAAGCCATAGGAATACTCGAGCGCCACAACTCAAGATCAGCGTCCAGCTGGCGAACTTGACCGAGAATTGCTCCATCCGAGAGTTTCGAATTTTCCAGCGAGCAGAGAAACAGACAGATCTTTTCTTTGATCTGCGACAGGCAAAGGTCCTGCGAGAAGCAAATAGAATCGTCTTGGAGGAACATCCCACCTTTAGTAGTCCCATCCGGGTCCTGATATACCCTTGCCCAATCATCCGGCAGCGTCAAGTCACAGTAGTCCCTCGTCAGACAAGGCGGTCTTCCGTATCTTAGGGCTATATCTTTGTCGAGAATGTAGCACACCCAGAAGAGGTTCCGGATATGTCTTCGCCGACGATCAACTCCGGTACCTGGCCCGGGTGGATGCGCGATGTGGCCTTTCAGATCGAATATACCACGGCAGGCGTAGGGGTGAAGTTCAGCAGCGGCACCCCACTGGCCTGATATCAGATGATATATTTGCTGAAATGCGTTAGCGTAGAATACATGTTACTTATAAAAACGTTCACTTACGAGCATGATGGTTGTTTGAAGGCTTTCCAGAGTGCTCTGGCCAAGTAACTGCGGCAAATAGCTGTGCGACGCACGTATGTAGACATCACTATCGTCAAGCTGTAGCAGAGAGCCCTTCAACCGTGAACATAGAGCCATGAACGCCAAAAAGCACACCTGCGCTGACTGTGACTCGGTATAAGCTGCCGCCAACGTCTCTTCAACAAGTGCGATGTCAATGATGGGGTATAAAAGTCGCCAGGGTGAGGTGAAGTACGGATTTAAGAATGCTTCTATCGTCTGTCGTTCTGGAAAGGTGAATGGAGGTGAAGAGCTACTAAAATGGTGTTTCTGCGACCCAAAGAGCCGGAAACCATCGAGGGAGACGGTTTCGCCGATCTTGGCGGATATCCACTCTTGGCCTTGGGGAGAATTGATGGGTATGCCTTTGAAGTACCAGTGCTGTCCGAGACATGTCCAGATCGATACCGACACAGCGTTTGCGGGTTTCTGTTGGAGATATGGCGAGATATAACCCGTGCTATCCTCAGAAGTACCTCGCAACGTTGAAAGTGAACTGGTGGCCCGAGTTGCGCTAATCTCGGAGCATACCCGCACAAGAGATGCTTCAAGCTCCGCGACTCGGCTCTCCAGTTCCGCGATTTGCTTTCCAACGGCGACTCTGTTTTATGTAAGCCGGGTCCTTCTCGTACGTCTCAAAGGGACGTACCTCGCATGTTGTGTACTGTATGCCTCCCTAGTCGTCACGCACTCGAGATGAATCTTCGCGCAGCGTTCACACGGCCCTTCGGGATCTGGTCTGACGCATTGGATCTAGTTCATTTTCGTTAGTCTAGGGATACTTGCGTGGGGTGCGTTACCTTTCTTTTGGAGCAGCCGTCGCAGGCTCGTAGTCTTGGGGGCATTGTTGATTGAATGGTTGGGCAGTTTCCAGCGGAGGAGCGGACTCCGTGGTGGTTTTAATGGACGGTAGTCTAAGGGTATGAGCTAACCTGAATGTCTCAAGCGCTGTGTACCCGTTCCGCTGATTGGTGAGTCAATTATTTTGATGGGGGGGGGCGCGGAGTCCGCTTGCCCGCTGTGGGGTTACGACTTGTATTCTTGTGCATGGCACCATCATGATGAAGTAGACGCAGTAATGATAGCAAACCTGGAAACCGGTGGACTATGCTCGAATGGCTTCATATGTAGAACCCAACAAGGTGCTAGATGGAGTACAAATAGAGCCTTTACCTCCTGTCACTCAGCCGCATTTTCGCAGCGTCAACCATCCATTGTTTTGCACTTCTACACTCATAATGACTTCTATCAAGCTACCAAAGGCCACCTGGTCTCGCATCACTTCCAGCAAGCGTCTTTACCGTTCCTCTCAAGCTGTCTCTACAGTAGATCAGAAGATATACATCTTTGGCGGCGAGTTGCTCCCACGTGAACCAGTCGACAACAGAGTCGATGTAGTCAGCCTCGATGCCCAGGGTATGCTGACAGTCAACTACTATTCAACCCTTGCTAATGTCCACAGATCACGGCGCCCAAACTCTAACGGCTCCCGCCAAAGCACCCTCACCTCGAGTTGGCAGCCCCAGCACCACCATTGGAAGCAACATCTTCCTTTTCTCCGGCCGCGGTGGTCTCGAAATGAAGCCCATTGAAGAAAAAGGCGCTATATGGCGTTACAACATTACAGAGAATACATGGGACTCTATCGAGCCCGCAGATTCTTCTGCGCCATTCCCGGATGGCCGAAGCTACCATTGCATCACTTCAAATGGCGCTGACCAGCTTTACCTCCACTCTGGATGCCCTGAGCAGAACCGACTGAACGACCTTTGGGTTTTTGACGTGACCAAGCGGGCGTGGACTGAACTTCCTGCTGCACCTGGCCCTGCGCGCGGTGGCTCATCGATCGCATACCACGACGGGAGGATATATCGGATGAACGGCTTCGATGGCAAGACGGAACAGGGCGGTGCGCTGGACATCTATGATATCAAGACTAATTCATGGTCTACTGTTATTTACAAGCCAGATGGCGTTGAAGGCCCTGAAGCGAGGAGTGTCGCAACACTACTCGCGATCTCAGTGCAGGGCAAGACATTTTTGATCACCATGTTTGGCGAAAGAGATCCAAGCGCTCTAGGTCACGCTGGTGCTGGGAAAATGCTGTCTGACGTCTGGGCTTTTGACATTGAGGGGAGGACCTGGGAGAGAGTGGAGGTTGGTGACGATGGACCTGTTGCTAGAGGATGGTTCGACGCTGATGCTTTGCGGGATGAAGATGCAAAGGATGCGGTGGTTGTACATGGGGGTCTTGGGGAGGATAATCAAAGACTTGGCGATGTTTGGGTATTGCGCTTTTAGGCCCGGATTATGATGTGTATCGAAGGAAGCGGTCTCTGAGACCAACGCATCGTAAGAGCACCAGACCGCTAATTACGGTAGCTGCCTTGCTCATTGATCATAGTTCTCTGTCTCTCTTGCTAAACGAGGATATGATTAAAGCACCATGACACTGGTTGGAACGAAAAGTCCATATTGCATTCCCCGCATAAACATGGACAAGCCGTAGACTAAGATTGGTATGCGTGCGCTAGTACAATAATATGCTTCTCCTATCCGACCTTGCATCTTCAGGGATACACAGCGGTGTCCCAGAATCATCTTTAGGCCGCTTCTTCGCGATAAAGGCACAGCTAACAGCCCGGTACCCATCACGATATGGCCGCAGGATAATGGGTACTCTTAGCCCCTGTAAGATCCATATTTCATCTCCATCCGCAATGGAGATGAGAGCGTTGCCAAACCATCCCTCGGCGCTGTTGAAATCCGCATCTGGCCATGTTTTCATGCCCACCTTGATTCTTGTGGTGAATTTTCCATAAACCCTTAGGACGTGCGCTTGCGTCTGGTCGTTTGTGTCTGTGACGGTTTCGAAAGCACATCGTGGAGATTCTTGGGGCATGAGGCTCCAGCTGTGAGCTTGGGTCTCCCCGAAATCCATGTCTGCGGCTTCGGTACTGCTCCAATCGGCCACCCAGGAAGGGACGTCGAGATTCTTGCATTGAACCAATCTGGTAGCCTGTGCTAGGATATCTAGACTGTCTTCCTTTTCGATTATTGCTCTGGTAGTCATTACCATGACCTTGCTTGCACTCAAGTCATTTGAATAGTCAGGAAAGATGTTATATCCCGGCGAAGCCAAGCCGAGCATGGCATATACTCGATCACGATCATCGGAGGATTTACAAGATCGAGAGTGTGATAATAGAGTCTTGATGTCCATGCTGCCGCTCCAGCGGATCTTCATCCCCAATGCGTTGCGCACATGGTCGACTTGGCGATGGAGGTCTCTTTCCTGAACTATATCGTCGATGTGGCGAAGTTGGCGAGCCTCGGGACCATCAATCGGAAGCCCGGTGGTGAGGAGAAAAAGATTTCGGTTCATCAAAAGCCGCCCGTGTATTTCGCAAAAGTCTTGCAGGACCTCCCAGCACCGCTCCCACGAGGCGGAATAGTGTCCGAACATAAAACTGAGCTGTCCAGATACTATGAATTCCTGGCAGATCCAGGCTCGGTTCCACCAGGGGCTACTGAGCAGGTCGCAGAATGCAATCCACCCGTTCACAAACTTGTCGATGCGGGTGCGGTCCAAGAGATATTTTAGTACGCGGAGCTGTTGGTCTGTAAAACCCCCATAACGCTTAAATTTGGAGATGTCGGACAGTCTTTCACTGTCACGGATTACCCCTTGTGATTCAACCCCCTCTTCAGTACCTGGTTCGCCTTCTCTGTTGCCTTGCGATGACCCATCGTCTTGTTGAAAGGTGACAGCATCACACAGGTCGTTGAACCATTTCAGTCCCTCGCCACTAGTTGTTGGTGTCGATAAGCAAGCCAGTGTGCGTTGTGCGGACTGGTAGATGTCTCTCATGAAGCCGACCTGGTGCGACCTCTCACTTAAATCGTGCTGATTGATGCATAGCTGATCGATCCAGATTCGAAGTGGTCCTTGTCCAGACGATTGCATCCAATAACCACGGGCAAGTGTCAGTGCATGATGCAAGTTCGCAAAGATATTGCAACTGACTCCGTTTACCAGGATTTCCTTTGTGTCTGTCGGGTCTCCTGCGCAGTACGACAGAGCAAGATACTGTTTTCGAGCGTCGCCTAACAACGTCGCAGGGAGTAACTTGCACTCAAGTATATCGTCATCGTCAGTCTGTGTAAAGATCTCGATAAGTCGAATTTCCTGCTTGCTTTTGTCGAGACTCTGGTACAGGTTCGCTGAATAGAAGGTCGTATTCTCCGGAGTTTTGAAGATATCGAGCCCTGGAGGCTCGCTGTGGACTGACCCCGCCTTTGTCGCACTGCTTGTCGCCATTGGGGAGAAGGAGGCAAAGGGAATTGTCGAGAACTCAGAATAACTGGCAAGGAAATCTAATGGTCGATTACATCTAAATTGTAGTGAAGATAGTATTTTGTTGATTGTGTTCAGGCTATGCTTGGGGGGTTGTTGGTCCGCCTTAAATATGCCTCGCAGCCTAACGCTGCCACAGGTCGAAAGCGAGAATCCGTGGAATCTGATTGGTAGCGCTATCTACCTTACTCAGGTCAGGTATCGGAAATTCTTGATGTTCCCATCCTCGCCAGAAACATCAAGCTCAGCGTCATTATCCAACGCCCCATAAATCTTCTCGTTGCGCCTATTCTCTCTCTCCAGGGCGAAATGCATAAACAACGCCAGAACCACAATAGCGCCGCTCATTCCACAGCCGATAGCACAGCCCTTGACAAAGAATGGTCTGCCCATATTAGTGGTGATCTAAACACACAGCGCACGGGTAACTTACGAGTCCTCTTTTGGAAACATGTAGCTGCTGAGAAGAGACGAGCATTGCCCAATTATCAATGTGATGGCAAGACCTGCTCCCTTCTTTGAGTCCCGTCCCTGGTTGTTGAGCAACCAAGTAATATTGATACAAAGCGCTGGAAAGATTCCGCAGGCTGCGAGCCATACACCAGCATATCGGGGCCCCGGACGATGGATATCTTGGATTCCAGCAAGAAGGCCATAACCGATGGTGGCAATGGCCGCAAAGCCAGCAACGACAAACCCACGATTTCCCCACCGATCCGAGAAGAACGCAGCTCCCATACAGAGCAGGAACGCCGTGAAATAGGCCGGCGCTGTGAGTCCTTGTGCATTGATAGAACTGTAGCCCATGGCGTTCACGATGGTAGGAAGGAAGTTAGATAAAGCGGCAAAAGAAAAGTTGCAGCAGAAGTGCATCACAGCGTGGACGTAGTTCTTGTAGTCGAGTATTCCCGCGACGATTTGTCTCCAGTTAACATTTTTCTTGGCGCCATCGGGACCTTGGACGCGCTGGACGGCGAAATATCGTTCTTCTTCGGTGAGAAATTTGGCTGTTGCGGGGGAGTCGATGAGGAAGAAGTAGACGATGGGAGCGAAGGCGATAGTTGGTGCGCCCTCTATATACAGTCAGTGCTGTCATTTATCGTGGAGATGATCTTACCGATGATGAATAACAATCGCCATGGTGCTAAGTATCCTTTGATGTGGGTGATGCCATATGCTAAACTTGACGCAAAAGTGTTTGCAAGTGGTGACATGCCTAGCAAGATGGACATGCGAAGACCCAGCTCTCTCCTCTTATACAGACACGATAAGAAGAAGGGCGCACCAGCACCAAAGGTGGCTTCGAAAATACCCAGCAAGATACGCGTGACTATCAATTGGGTCATGTTGTGAACTGCCCCAGAACACATCGCAGCCGTCCCCCAGCTACATCTCCGTCAACAACCTAAGATCATCAACTTGCTTACGAGACTCACCAAACACAAAGAATAGACACATAGATATGAGCAGGGAATATCTTCCAAAGCATAGTCGTCCACTCAAAGAGGATATACGCGATATAGAACGAATTGAGAACCCACGCCCAGTCATCGGAGCTTAGGCTAAGAGCTTCTTGTGCGCCGGCGGTCTTGGCGTTGCCAATGTTACCGCGGTCGAGGTACGATAGGACGTAGAGACAGCAGACGACAGGCATGACGCGACGGTCAAACTGATGATGTTTGTGAGTTAGTAGCTTGGTGATCGAGGATGAGTGTGGCTTACGGCGCGTCTGATTCTTCGGTCCATGTCGGGCGTCGAGAGGAGAGGTTGCGAGCCTGTTGAACCCCTCATGTTGTCTGTGCCATCGGTGCTGGTCTTGTCTGGATCCATGATGTCGTTGATAGTGTACGACACTGATTATCGACAAGTCTTCAAACGCTCAACCTCTTCGGAGTCGATCTCAGAACCAAATCTTGTGTTTGCACAGATTTAGAATGTGGAAAGATAAGTGCAAACTTGTAGGGAACACGACGGAGAAAAGACACGGCAATTGACGTAGCTTGTCCTTGTACCTTGATGCAGATCATTTCCTGTGGATTTCTCCGCAAGGGATCGGCAGTTGGAAAAGTGGAGATTCGGACGGCCCGAGCGGGCGTCGATTCTCAATGCCGTCCAAGTCTTTTCCGTGGATTTGCTGTCGTAGTCATTTATTGTAGCTTTTATGGGTAGTATTTACTGGTTAATCGGCATATTTCTATATTTTACAGCTACGGGATCTTCGGAAGTTATTTCATTATCTTCTTTGCTGTCTGCCAACACGGGATGTTTCTTCGTCGCAACTGCGGATGGCTGTAGATCTCTCCAAGACTAACGACGCTACTGTCGCTTTGACGAGACGCATAATGTGATTAAACATAGTGCAGGACAGTACTGATATTTGCATGAACCTCTGATAATTAAACAATCTTCTTATCAACAAGTAGCATGAACTGCGAGGATCTAGCTCTCGTATTCGAAGATACGGGTGTAGGGTACCCATATCTTCAACAAAGTACCAGATCTGGACATCCAAGCCAAAGGGCAACACACAAGCCTCAAAAAGATGATTTGAAAGTGAGCAAGAAATAACACGAGAAGAATATATAGAGACTCGTATATATATATACCCCTACTGCTTTTATCGCTGCTAGCCCATGACCTCCCGAGGACAAACGGCGTGCCCCTGGTCCACCTGATGTTTCCAAAAGTCGTCCCAGCTCGCAAATTCATCAACGTCGTCTGACTCGTGATCAAAAGGACAAAAGAACTTTCTGGTTGTCAACCATACCATATCACAAGCTGGACATCTTACCGTCTCCACAGAACTGTCATCCTTGTCCGACTCCTTCACTCCTGTTGCTGCAACATAATGCGCATGCATCATAGCACCCCTCAATTGACTCGCTAGCTCTTCCAGTCTTTCTTCCTCATCTGCGAGTCCCAGAGCTGAGATCACTGCGTCCCACGCTCTCTCCATCATCAGATCCCAGGTATCCTCCTCCTGCGCCCTGTGCGTTCTGTAACACTCGATCATCATCAACGTGTCAAGCAGTCGGGCAGATACATCGTCCCTCTCTTCTTCCGGTGTCGAGGAGTTAGACAGAAGTTCAGAAATCTTGGGACCGAACTTCGCCACAGTTTCTGGGCAAAAGTGCAAGTGTAGAGATGGCCTTTTCTCATCTAGATCGAAGAGACTCTGACCGTCTTGACACTCCATCGCGAACTGCCAGTCCAGAGGGCCATAGACATTTGGCGAAGATGGAGATGACTCTGAAGTATGACGACTCACTGAGCTATCGTCTGAATCATAATCTGATTCCCTGCGTTTCGAGGCACCACGTCGTTGCTTCGCAGAACGGCCTATGGGGCCAAAGAAATCCCGAGCTCTAGTTCTGGGGATAGGCATGGCTTTGTACGTCGGGAATTTAGGACCGCCAGGTACACTCTCTCGTACGGATTGCGGTTGCAAGCCAGCCGATGAATGCGGATTGAGTTGTGTGTAAGCCTGAGGTAAGGGGGCTTGACCGGGACGTCTATACTGCGCCGGAGGAGAATTCAGGTGAAATCTATCAGTTCCGTTGCCATCGAGGCTCTCGTCTTCGTCCAAAGATGAACGTATAGTGTGAGGCATAGGGTTTGATGATATATCAGGCGAATGTGTGCTAACTCTTTCCTTGCCAGCTTCTGAACTGTACGATTCATCGCCACACGTCTCAATTGGAAGACCTTTTGGCTTTGATGATGATAATTCTGACACTTCATCCCTTGAGCCATCATCATCAACAATCGCTTGCGCACATTTTCTGCGTCGACCGACAGTTTCCCTGACGATTACAGAAGTGGAAGTGACATTGGGCCAGGGACTTAGCAACTGTGGGGAGGATATTAGTGGTGCAGGCGGAACATAGGGCCCGGCGCTTGAAGGCTGGCCGTCTTCAAGTGCACTAGGCTCGGGGTATGCAGACTCAGAACCTCGTGGCGT
This sequence comes from Fusarium pseudoanthophilum, assembly GCA_013395995.1. Lineage (NCBI taxonomy): Eukaryota > Fungi > Ascomycota > Sordariomycetes > Hypocreales > Nectriaceae > Fusarium > Fusarium pseudoanthophilum. The sequence continues at coordinate 25,717 of JAAOAR010000330.1, read as the reverse complement.
AGGAGCTTCTTGAGCATACGACTCATCGGTAGGTGGCTTAGCTGCTCCAGCGGCGACATGGCGAGCTAGAGTGTATTCTTCGATAGGTGGTGGTAGATCTGACTGACTGTCGTCTGTAGTGTCCGCTCGCGTGCGATCCAATCTTGTTGCTTCGTGCCAATCAGAGTCATTAGGATAAAGACGAATGTCCGCGTAAATAGAATCTGGAGAACTGTCTTGGACGCGCTCTCTTGTGGGTATGCGAACATCACTCGCCGCCGGAGCTATGGAACCACTAGAGTCCAGGTCTTCATAAGGACTCGGTCCAGGTACCTCGTGAGACATTAGTGGTCCAGACATCCTGCTCCTTCCGGCGCTTAGAAGGGGACCATAGGCCATACTGATGGCGGAACCGGAGGATGAACCGCAAGATGAAGTCTCGTCATCACTGACGTTGTTGAGGAGCTCGTCGATGTCCATCTCGTCAAAGAGTGCCTTGTAATGGTTCATCTTTTGCTCCTCCACAGTTTGGGCAGGCTGATTTTCCGAGACAGCTACGAAGCTGGTCCACTTGCTGGTAATGGAGTATTTCGTGCCAATATGCTCTGCATTTTCTTTGGCAATTTGTGTCTCGATTGTTCCACGCTTGATCTCATTCTGTAGATCCAGCAGAACTGACTTAGCGACCAAGCGATGGATTGTTCCATCATTGCCTGGGGCTTGTTCAATGGGCAGTTTATAAGTCCTCTTCTTCGCACCGGCTGTTGTTGTGCTTATGGTAACAGTCTTGGGGAGTTCTCCGCCATGACGAACGTCGATCAGGAAAGAGATAGAGGCGAAGATGAATGGATGAAGTGACGAGATTGGAAAAGGGGCCTGGATGTATGGGGTCTTGTCACTTTCCCCAGTGGTCTGCGGCTCCAGCTTGTGATCAACCAGTCTCTTTCGTTCGAATCCGCTACCTAGGTCGATGTCGCAACTCCAGCTGTTCGGTTCCAGAGCCGACTTCAGGAGACGGTTCAGTCGATCATGCCATCTCGGTGTCTGCGTAGTATGGACTACATCACTGTAGCCGCCACCATACTCTGCAATACTCTCGACTAGACGATGAGACACTTCGTCGCCGATACCTAGGGCAAAGAACCGAATACTGTCTCCGAATAGCTGACGTTTCTTCCAGATGAACTGTATAGAGTCTTCCGGCTCTAGTTCGCCATCCGTGAGAATGATGATCTGCGTTGATCCTCTATCCTGCACTCGCCGCTTCAAGGTGGACTTCAACGCCCGAAGGAGATCTGTTCCTCCCATGTCAGCCTCCACCTGAGACACGTAACCTTTGGCTTGTCTAATGTTCTCCTTAGTATGAGGCCGGGAGCTCTCCCATAGGCCCATTGTTGCCGATCCCCAGGAGATAACATTGAAGACACATGTAGATGGTATGCCAGAAAGAGCTAAAAGCATTGCTTCGCGCATGAGTTCGATCTTTCGTGCTCCGGTACTCCGTCTGCCATAGTCTGGTGAACCGTTTGTCCATCCCATAGATGAAGACTGATCAAGAAGGAACAGGATTTCGCCAGTGAATGATTGGGGAATAATGGCGCTCCGGAAGAGATCGTTGGGACGGATGTTTACCATCATGGCAGCGAGACCATTGTCGTCTGAGGGACAGGCGATGGCTCGCGACTTGATCTGATGGCCCTCGTTCATCTGAATGACGAACACGAAGTCTTTTCTGAGAACGGCTGGCTCAGATACATGGTGCCAAACATAGTAGGCTTTAGATGATGCATCCTTTTCCCGCAAGTAGGAGTGTTCAGAAGGTTTGGAAAGGTGGTGACCTGACTCTTCATCACACCCCTCCGGGTGAATTCTTCCATCATCCATGACTTTGATCCATATATCAAGCTTCCCCTCTGGTACTCTAGATACAGGCTCCCACTCGATTGGTGTCTTGCTGTAGCGTGGAGCAATAGACATTGGTATGGTGAGAGCTATGCCCTCGGATGCGTGAGACTTCATGATGACGATCTTTAGCTCTTGGATGTACGTAAGCTTGACCTCCACGGTCGTGTTTGCTGGGATGTTCCCAAGCGACGTCTCAAAGATCTCAGGCGTATGCTCCTCCAATAAAGCGGGGGTTGTCACCTTATCGCGGACTGCTTCTTCAAATTCCTTCCGCGCTTGTGCTTTTGGCTTGACAACGCCTCTGACACGTCGTTCATCGCCAATGGTGCATTCGAAGGATGTGATGACAGCTCTATCGTACAGAGGGAATACGTGCTTCGTAGCGTCGATGTTGACGTCGGAGGTGTTGTGGAATTTCTGTACCAGCTCTGTATGAGTAACGGTACCTTCCACCGTGGCCGTCAACGACACGCTGAGTACGGGTAGACATAGTGTCACTTCAGATATCTCAGGTTCTCTAAGTCTCTTTGAAGGCTCAGGATATTGTGGCACCGAGCTGGGTCTGTGTTCAATGTTCATGAAATGGGCAGCTCTAGTTGGGGCAAAAGAGCTATGGTTGTCGTGTGCTTCCTCATGAAGTGCCACATTTGCCATCCATCTGGGAAACTGGTCGATCCCGCGGTTGCCGATCTTTGTCGTGCGTTTCTTGGATCGAGGCATGGGTGTATCTTCGCCCCAGCCTCCCTCCGGCACGGCCCGAACGTCTCCCGGGGCTGAGAATATAATCCCCGACATGAGTCGTTGAGTGTGAACGTGACGACTTGCCATATTGTCTGTGATCTGTTGATGTCTAACAATTGGGGTAGAAAAATCAGAATCTGAGTTGTTTACATGTGATAAAAGGACGAAGAATTCTTTTCTGTTGTTCTTATCGTTAAGCCTGCACCGCTTACTCAGTACACGAAGGATCCCCGCAAGCCTTTGACTAAGGAGTTTCAACCCCCATGCCTCAGCCGCAGTGCTCGTCCGTGTCAGACGAGTGTGACATTGGGTGAGTGGCTTGCAGATACATGCTCGAGGGCGCTTGTGCATGAGGATCAAACCTATTGACTTTCTATGGAACAATACATTTCAGCTTTGATTCTAAAAGCATATCTAAGGCTTCAAAATATGACCTTATCACCCGAGAATGACATCTGTCCTCATTTCGATTTAATTTCCCCGTCTGAAATACACGACTCGCGGATGTGCAGCCCACGGTTGTGTGATGAACGTGCATGATGTATGCATAATGAGGGGGCAGTGGTCTGACCAGCGGGGTTGCTGCCAATAGTAATATGAGATTTTCTGCTGTGAGACAGGTGAGGGATTACACATTGAGGCGGAGACACTGTAGATCTCAAAGGAGGATGCATACACTACGGTGACCAAGAACAAGTCCCTTTTTCGAGTAAACTCGTTACATTAGCATTTACTAATAACTGAGAAGGAAGAATTCCAGGTTTCAAGTAGGAGAAGTCAAAGAATACTGTGTTCAATATTAATTCGCCTCGGGGGTTCCCGATATGTTTACTTTATCGCATCTCTCAAAACAAGGCTCGGGCTAACAACCCAAGGATGGGCCGAGACACCGGCTGTGTCGCTGCCTAATGTGACCGTCAGAATCAGCCTTGGCAGCACTGCCGCCGCCAAGGCTTTTTCCGTGCCCGGCTGATATCTTCATTTGTGATCACCGTACGTGCTTCTCAACACTGCAAGAACCTACCACATCCTAGGGCAGCCAATCATGAGTACGCTACATCCAACTAGATTGGAGAAAGACGATGCAAAGAAAGTGTTCGACGAGCTGGAGAAGGAAATTCTCAGTTTCTCGGGCCAGATTTTCCAATCAGAACTACCTCTCGATAGCTCACAGGCAACTTTCACTGTCAGTGAGAGGGTAGACGCTGGGCCTGATTCATTTCCTGAGGAGGTGGTCATTTGTCCGGAGGCCTGTCTCCATGAATTCACGATATCAAAGCCAAAGGCATTCAAGTGTCGGTGCTGCTGTGTAGGCGAACCGCATACCGACAACTTGACCTACAGGCGTGAGTAACCTAATCATAAACGTTTCTAAGGATGGAAGCTGATTTTATAACCAGTCATAAAAGAGGAGAGTCTTCTCATAGAGGAACTACATCTTGATAGGCGGCGCGAATGGTTTATTATGGTACTGAAGCCGCAACCTCCAACGGTGGTGATTGTGCGACTGTCGGAAGTATCGCCAATATGTAATAAAACGCTCCCCCAAAGATATCGGTTGTTGGGCTAAATTCGTATAGATTCCAAAGAAGTTGAAACCTTCGCAAAGCACCTTAGTTCGCACTGGTCCACTCTATCTTCTGAGCCTGGCTTGTTTGAGCCTAAGATGACGGAGATGACCCAGAAGTAAGTCTGTGCAATGTCGGGCTCAAGGCCCGCGGGATCGTGCTTGTAAACTGACCTGCATAAGCGACTGGGGTTTCCCTTCCGACAAAGTCCAAAAGGTTGAAATCCACTCATTTAACACCACAACATTACTTCCTGAGAAGTCAAATCCCAAGGTAAAACAATTTGGCATCTTGCAATCTCCCTATCCAGAGAAGAATGCAGGTCAACGGTTTCCTCCGAGCGTCCTTCCTCAATCCCACTTCTGTATTCTCTTAAGTCGCCTGAAAAAGGATGACTGCGAAGTCCGAGGTCAGTCAAACTGCTGCAAGTACAGTAGTAGTTTGGTGCTGAAGCTAACACCCCCTACTGCAGTTAACTTAGATACACAAATATATCACGAAACAAACCCTCATGGTAGGCTCGTTGTCACTCTCAAGAAGGCGATTGTACATCAAGTCATGGCTTCAAGGCAGCATGGAAATGACTGTGATATTGACTTTCACTTTGGCGAGCGTGGAGGTCAGTTGTTTGACCAATTGTGAATCGTTTCTAAAAGCTGATTATCGCACTGATGACAGACGCACAGTTATTCACCGCATATTTGAAAGCTGCTCAGGATAGACTGCGGGAAATGTTCGTCCATGGCCCTATGGAAAACGAGCAAATCCTGGATTCTCGATTATTTGAACCTGATTCCGGTATACGCGCCCAGGCTCTAATACCTGCTGAAGATGACGTACGAGGGAAAGCGATGTCTTTGTTACTATCATCACAGGAAGGTGGAGGCAAGAGGCACAGGGCAATCTTGTCGCGAGAGGGATACATTGAGGCTTTTTGTATCGACTGTAGGGAGTTTCCTACCATATTTTGCACAAGTACCTCGATGCTGACACAGTAAACAGTCAAAGACAAAATGCCGCAGATATCTCAAAAAAGGACTTTCAAAATCTTTGCAAGATGTGGGGGTATGGATAAGTGACTACGATGCAAATGGAAAGTCTATTGTCTCCAAGATGAGCTGGGAGGAGTTCACAAGACGCGGTACCAGGTCCCAGAACTTGAGAGCAACATTTAGCGAAAGGTAAGTATGCCTCAGAAAACTTCAAAAAATAGCTGACCGTTTTGGAAGCGAGAGCGAGCTTACGGCTGGCATTTGGCTTGATGAATTAGACGACCTAATCAGACCTATGCGAAGCGACAGAACAGATCGCCACGAACGAGTCAAAATAGCCATTATCGACTCTGGCTTGCATGATAGGGAAAGAGGACGGTACGAAGCTAAGTACAAAGACTTTACAGGAATACCTACGAATGACTCATGGCACGGTACCTGCTGTGCTTGGATCATTCGGGGAATATATGAGGAGGCTAGGCTGTATATCGCAAGGATCTTTGAGAACAACCATGTCGATGAGATTGAAGGGCCACTTCGAATGGCAAAGGTTTGTTTCCAAAGACACACAAAGTCGCGATCTATACTGACTCTGCCGAATTAGGCCATCCACTGGGCCATCGAGCCGCCTTGCTCCGTCGACATCATCAGTATCTCCGCTGGCTTCCGCAACTACTCTAAAGAACTCTGTGAGGCTGTGACGAGAGCCAGAGCTGCAGGAGTCCTAGTTGTAGCCGCAGCGTCTAATTGGCGAAACACACGTGGCGTCGCATACCCAGCTTTTCACAGCAAAGATGCCATGTGTATCTACTCGACTAATACAGGCAATCAGAGCTCAAGCTTTAACCCGGAACCTCACGATCCTGCACAGAACTTTGCAATTCTAGGCGAGGGCTTTCAACATCCAGATCAAAGTAGGAATGAACAAATGAGTGGAACGTCAAGTGAGAACCATAAGTCTTGAGTAGAATTGTGTGTGCTGATTGTGGACAGTGGCAACGGCTGTTGCGGTGGGACTAGCTGCTAGTATCCTGGACTTTTCGCGGCAGGAGGATAACAAAGATTTGATCCCTCGAGCACAAGATGTAGGTAAGTTTACAGGTATGCTGGAAATCTTTGGTGCCATGGCAATACCGGCAGGTAATCTAAGATATGTCTCACCACATGAGTTGCTACCCAAGAGCCATGGAGTCAGTCGAGCAGCAGATAGAGAGCGTATAAGGTTTGTTTTGTCGCGCGCGATGGAGAAGGCAAAGTAGACGATACTTCTTGTTTCATAGCAGCAGATATTCACATTAGCAATCAAACTAGTTTCCCAAGCTTCCATCCACAACAACAACTTCATCAAACTTATCATCCTCGACAATCATGAAGCCCTCCAAGCCTTCGTCGCGCAAAACACTCTCAATATTTAGCTCACTCTCATCCCCAGCTGCAAACGTAGCTCTCTTGGTATACGGATCGACTGACCAATCTTTCATCAGCAAGCCCTTGTGAATCTTTGCGAGTCGGATAGCCCAGATGAAGTCACCAGGGTGCTCCCCAGAAACTCGCTGGGATGCGATGCGTTGATTGGTAGCAGTGGCTCTCATTGTCGCAACCAGTGGAAGGTCCCTATAAATCGTCAAATCAGCCGAGACTTATGATCATAAGTAGAACTTACAGCTCTGGACCAATGTCGGCTGCCACGTTCATCCCCTCCTGCGCTTCGCGCTTCCCCGCACGGGCGACTTTGATGCCAGTAATCATGAACATCGACCACGAGACCTTTCCTTTGACGTAGGCTTTCAAATGATCTTGCTCCAGACAATCTTCGATGTATCCCTTCGTAGGCTGCACAGTATACGTATCAAGTCGAACATACTCTTCGTGGCTCTCCACAGTCTTCATGAAAGCACACTGCAGACTCGCCTTGGCTGTGACACCCGTAGCGGCGAGTATCGGCGCCCCCGCAGCTAGATTAGTCCCCGGGGATCTTAATCTGGTGTCATCCCATGTAAAGTTCAGAGTACTGTTGCAAAAGACGCGCATGCGTGGGGGAAAAGGCAGAATTGAACCACGGTTGAGAGGAAAGTCGAGGGTTTTGGGGTTGGGGATGAAGTGGCCCAGACAGAGAGGAGCAGTGGAATCATCGCCGTCGCCGCGGAGGATGACGTCCTCTTGGGCGGGAGGATAATCGGTTTGACGGAGCTTGAACCAGACTTTTTCCATTTTGCTTTCCTTGATATGAAAGAGGCGAGGTGGGTTGTCTCATGGGCAGTCCGGTCGTAGAGGTGAATGAAATGCAGTTGTGAGGCCTCTTGGGGACAACAAGGCTGTGCTGTGCCACCTGCATGGCCAATTGGCCATTAATGTGCCTCTGCGTCGATCCTCTGGCATTTGTTGTAACACATCGTCCATGGCCGCTCCAATGTCCAAAGTCTCTCCGGCTTAAACTTACATTCCACGTGAATTCTGCTGAGAGACTAGAGTATTGATGATTACCGCCTGAGTCTCGCATGCCAACCTGATCCGACCTGAACACTCATCTCGCTGCATGTAAGCTGCATTTTGATCTATGACTCTGTTTGACCCAATTAGGCAGGCACTGCGACGGAACAGATACTACCTGCATGTAATCATGGTAAAAGAAGATCATGAGTCACATACCGCAGGTGTAGGGTTGATGCTCAGCGGAGTCCTTAATCTATAACTGAACTCTTCACGCGATGGGTTTGGCGGTTCAGCCGCTGTAGACACCCTGCCATTGTACGCCCCAACCAACCGGGTGATTGATCGACGCTTACTTTAGTGAGCTGATTAGTGAGTAAACGTTGTTTCTTACTGCATCTGAGAACTAGGTTCTCTCTGCTCGAATAAGCTCACAGCCACAAGTCTTAAATGCAAATAACACTTCTAGCCCACAACTTAAGATATTGATACAATAAAGCTAATATAATAAGAACTTAAATGATGACTCCTTAGCCGGCCTTGGAGGCGTATAAAAGGTTGCCTCCAATCCCTCGGCCAAGCTGCATCTGACAACACAACAAACAGGTTCATGATATAGGTAATGACAATAGGCGCACTCAGTTGAACATCAAATCTCATACTAAACATTCCCTACTTAAGATCATAATCTTGGGGTCTTTCAATAGCTCTGGCCTTAGAACACAACTTCTTGAAGCCTGGGTCCTCGAAAACAACCCCTCAAAGCCCCTCACTGTGCTCCTCAGCACACAATTCACATCACCTCAACCATGGCCCAATCCACGACTCCAGGCTTCGACAAAGCCTTCGCCCAAACCCTCTGCGATCTTCAGGTCCCCGAAGCCATACAATTCTCCCCCAACGGCCAAAAACTCATATACTCCACCAACCTCATCGGCGCCCATCGCAAAGGCAAAAATGTCCTGTCAACACTCTGGATCGCCTCATCCACCAAAGCAAACTCATCTCGTCAGCTTACATCGGGTATCTGCATCGACACGTCGCCTCAATGGCATCCTGATGGTACCAGAATTGCGTTTCTGTCAGATCGTGCGAAAGTTGGTGGATCTTTGGCGATTTACATGCTCAGAATGGACCGCGGTAATGCCATGCCTATAACCGATGTTGAGAATGAGGAGGACATTGAAAGTTTTTTGTTTTCACCTGATGGGAAGACTATCGCGTATGTTTCGCCGGATGAGAAGTCAGAGGGGGAGAAGGAGAAGAGTGAGGAGGATGAGCCTGATCCTGAAGTCTGGGGCGAGAAATGGAATTTTGCGAGGTTAAGGCTTGTCGATGTGGAATCTCACGAGACAAGAGTTCTCGTCGGTGGAGATACTCACATTGGGGAGTTTTGTTGGAGTCCTGATGGCAAGAACATGGCTTTTATGAGTACTGAGAATCCTCATATCGAAGAAGTAATGTTGACAGGCACGACCATCTCAACCGTCAATGTCGAGACTGGCGAAGTCACGGGGCTTTGCAAGATCATGAATGGGCCGTCTGATCTGATTTGGGCCCCCGATGGTCAGATCTATTTCACCACAGGTGTACCTGCTGATAGGGACTCGGGAGGAAGGGCTGTCTACAAAACAGATCCCACAGCTGACACTCGCGACTTCGTCAAGGTTGCCTGTGGTGTTGATGATGATGCTGGAGGTCTTCACGTCATTGGTGGCAAGGTCCTTGTGAACCGACAGGTCAAGTTTGTCGATGTCATCAGTGAGCTTGGAAGCGATGATCTGTTTGATGAGAAGAAAGAGCTCTGGGTTTATGATGTCTTCATCAACTCTGAGACTGGTGCTGCGACTCTCGCAGCGAGTTTGTCAGACGTTGGAACTCCTTACGACATCTTCATCATCGAAAAGGGAAAGGAGAAGATCAAAGTCTCCAACCACGGAAAGCCACTTGCCGATAGATCTCTCGGTTCATGCACAGTCCTCACCTGTCGCTCCAATGACGATGAAGTCGAACTTGATGGTCTCTACCTCACTCCAGCCACCCAAGCAACCTCTGACAATACCCCAACTGGACCCCTTCCAACATTCGTCCTCATCCACGGCGGTCCAACATCCCGTGACACCGATTCCTTCGACACAACATGTTTCAACTGGGCACCTTACATCCTCTCAAAAGGTTATGGTATTCTCCTCCCTCAGTATCGCGGCTCAAGCGGCCGAGGAGAGAAGTTCGCTTCGTATAGTATGGGTGGACAAGGAAAGTATGACTACGCTGATGTAGTGGCCATCACTGATAACGCTATCAAGAAAGGCTTTGCAGATCCAAAGAAGCTTATTGTTGGTGGTTGGAGTCATGGCGGTCTTTTGGCGTATCTGTGCAGTGTGCGCAATGGCCTTCATGGTCTGGGATGGCGTTTCAACGCAGCTATCGCCGGTGCAGGTGTCTGCGATATCGAAAGTCTTGCACTCACATCTGACGGCGGATCAACTTATGAGATCGAACTTGCGGGTGGTGACACGATCTGGACTCTTGACCGTGACGACACGAGGAATCGACAGGGCAGTGCGCTCTGGGAAGTCGCCGCTGCAATGAAGCATACCAAAGAAACAGGGGAGATGGTTATACCGCCTATGTTGATTCTCCACGGTGATGAAGATGAGCGATGTCCATTTTCGCAGGCGGAGGGGTTTAGGAGAGCTTTGAGGCATTGGGGGCTGAAGTACGAGTTCGTCAAGTTTCCGGGGGAGGGGCATGCGATTGAACAGCAGAGGTTTTGGTTTGATATGTTTGAGAGGATTGGGAGATGGTGTGATACGTACATCGGGGGTGAGCAGGAGGTGAAACTGGCGATGAGATGAGATGGCAGTGTCAGTACCTAGTTGATGATTCAATTATTGTCAGGGTTTTGCTTGTTCTTCTCAGTGGCAGTGAGGACAGTCGCGTTTGGCATACATGTTCATGGCTATCAGACGCTTACACAATGACAGTGGCAGAAACTACAACTCACAGTGTCTCGACACAGGAACAGTGAACACTCCGAATTTACTATGCACTCCATAATATCCCTTAATAAGATACCGAACCCATTCCTTGGATTCTGTCCCAACTCAAACCTTTCATCCACATCTGACGTCTCCATCTCAGAAACACCTCAACATCTACCATCACATCAAACTCGACAATCATCACAACATTGATATACAACTCACATCATCATCATGTCTCACCCTCTTCAGACCGAGACCGCCCCCGAGGCTTCCGTCACCCCTACCGCCATCACCATCACCTCCCCCGACCCCAAGCCCAACCCAATCTATCTCCGCTGCTTTCTCCGTTACGCCATTGGCGCCGCCGCAACATCCACCAACGACGCCATTAACATCCGCATCATGAAGCTGGACCCCGTCCTGATGACCTACACACTCATCCCCATGGCACAGTCTCGCCTCAGAAAGCCCGGCGATATCGAAGTCGTCGTCGCCACCCTGGAGGAAATGGAGAAGATGCCTGAACGCTTTGGAAGCAAGATTACCAAGGAGACTACTACCCGCACTGGTCCGAGCCTCGCGGAGTTTCCAGTCTTTGGATACACGGTTCCTGAGTTTGGGGACCTGAAGGATCAGGGGCTGGAGGTTCTGGCGTGGAGAGTTTATGGGAGTGGGGATAAGAAGTTTATGGATGCGGATGGGTATGGACTTCCGGCCGTGTCTGGGATGATTCAGGCTTGGTTTGATCGTATGTGAACGAAGAAATTGACACGAGGGGCTATGGAGTGCTTGGTTGTCTTTGCCGCAAGTGCTAGGAGCACTGTTCAGGATGTTGGAGAGATAGATTGATGATTCTACTGTGAGAACTGGCTTTGGTAGGAATAACATCAATGTGAAGATAGTTGGCAGTTGTATAGTTTGCTAAATGCTATTATTTTGTTTGGTACTTCTCTTCTCCTCTTATAAGTGAAGTTTCGTTCAAGTGATTAAGGCCTTTCTAGATTTTACCAGCTCTTCATGCCGTGAAGTTTTGCATAGCTCGTCATGCTGCCGAGGTGGATGAACGTGCGCGCGGCTCTGCTTTTAGTCTCCCTGCCAAAATCCTGGGGCACAGAGTTAGCGCCTGACTCTGACCCCGCGATTCGACGGCGCGTATAATCGACCACATGGATCCGTGGCTGAAGAACTATTTAAACAATCCAACGTCCAACGCAAGCTGGATAACACTTTTGCTTGGTTGCGTGTCGTTTCCTTGATAGGGACTGTTTTCACATCCAAAGAGCTGAACGCTCTCACGCTAGGTCATGAACCCTGTTCATGGCAGTATGGCTTCGGATTGGATTCACGTAATGAAATGCTTTATGACATGTCTTCTTATCAATGTCAGTGATAAGAAGACTTGTTGACTTGGGAATAAGACCAACCATTGTGAACTGTGAAAGTAGTCTTGACGTCTAATTCATTGTCATGTCTATCATGCTTGTATGTCTAAATCTAAAGTCTATCCTCCTCTGTTCAATACCGCTGAAAAGCAAACCCTTTAACCCTCAAGTCTATGCCCAACCAATTCTAAAAAGCTCATAATGACTCTCATCGCCCCTCCCAACACCACTCCTCTTATCCAACTTCTGCCTCTCCAAGATATCCAACATCCTCCCATCTCTCCCCCTCAGTCTCTCCCTCTCCGCAAAAGCCGCCTCAACAGTATCCCCAATACCCGCAAACTTTCCATTAGGTCGTATCGTAACTAACAGCCAGAAAACACCATCATCTGAAAGAAGTCGTGTTGCGCAATCGCGTAGCCAGCGTGCGTGCTCGGGAGCGTATACTACGTCTGTGGCGAAGAGCATGTTTGCTGGGACGTCGAAGGGGGCGGTGTTAGAGAAATCGGCCCAGTCCAGGGGTGATGCTTGTACGGGTGAAGGTGAGGCGTAGTTGATGGATATGTTGGACTCGAGGTTTGAGAGAACGGCTGGGTGGTAATCCGTTGCGATGATTTTAGAGTCGGTTATGCCAAGGGCGGGAATGAGTTTTCCGAGGACGAGGCTTACGAGCCCGGTGCCTGCACCAAGCTCGATAATGCGAGTGTGTTTTGTAGGATCAAGATTTGTGAGACCGAATCGTTCGGGGTCTGTACACATGAGATCCGAAAAGACGATCGAGGCACCCCAACTTTGGAGTCCAACATCTTCAAAGTCCGTATCGTTTGTTCCCGCGAGTCCGTCGTTCAGCTGAACAGAAATCTGTTTCTTCTCCTTGCCAGGAAGGCTCATCTCAAACGAAAACTCCCTCAAGAATGGAGAGTTCTGGTCATCTTCGTCCAAGGCACTGGCAAACAGTGACTCGAAAATATACGCCGCCTGATCCAGCGCCCGCTGACTCTCTTCCTCCGACGAGAATATCTCAAGACTTTCAACGCGCGAGATAAACCCCGTCAACCAGCGCTCAGCAAATGACTTCTCATGGACATCCGCACGAATGGTCGCAGGCGTCAGCTCCGCCTCATCATCCTCATTGCCAGAGGTATATCCCGAATCCACCTCCGCAAAAGCATGCTTCACATCCCCCAACTCCTTCGAAAAAGGAAACGACAAAGGACAGTAAATAGCCGCCAAGTAATGCAGCGCGTTGAAAACCTCTGCCTCAGAGCGTTTAGAGAGCGTGAACAGAGGCGGTAAGCTGCTCGAAGGCAGCGCAAGGGTGCTCATCTTGACCCAGTCTGTGGGAAATTAAAGATTGTGGAGAGAAAATCCGGGGAGAGGAGGAAAAAGATAAGAGAAGGGTGAAAAATATTAAAGTGGGTGGCGGGACGCTATCTTGAAATAGGTCTAAGCCCGAAACTTGAAGCTATCGTGAAAAAAAAAAATCTTGCTGATATGGAAGTTAGAGTCCCCACGTGGGTCCACTGTTAGGCTGGCGTTAGAAGGTTCGGGGGCTTCTAAATGCCTGAGGATCATGCACTAAATCTGACTGACAGTGCTGAAATATCGGTATCGGTGTGGGTCCTTTTGCGCTAGCGTGTCGGTGTCTGGTTCCGATTGCCTGGTTTAGGTTAAGAGTTCATGATTAACTTACATGACTCACGAAGCCACGACCAAGACCCAATACCATGGTCAGCAATTTGGATAACGTTTCAAGTTTGGGGCCAGCAGAGGTGTCTCCCACGTCAAGATTTGTTGCGAATATCTTAGGTCTCTAGATTAGTCTACTGAATTATATTTGGTTCGAGGCTAACTTCTGTATTGTGAGTGTCCAGAGTAGCTTTGCGTTATGTTGCTTCTCTTGAGGAAACTGTATTTACTTGATATTAAACGAGCCTGCTTATCATATCTGCCTAGACTGTGCTCCCAACTACTATAAGAAGACCGTATCACCCATTCTCTTCTGACTTTAGCCCTCAACAGAATCCCCTCATCTTTCCCGACCATATAAGATCTCAAACCTTCCACTTTACTATCGCATAAAGTCTGAAATGTCTCTCATAAATACACGTAGGCGGAAAGCCAAAAACCTGGAAAATCTGATTAAGCGGGCAATCCTGCATGGCTTTTCGCAACACCGTTCTCAACTTAGCCTGCATCTAGTGAGATGAAACTTGAAAAAACAGAGCGAATGGTAATGTTTTTCTTTTAAAAGAACCTTTTCTTAAATTTAAAGCTATTTCTACTACCTTATTCCTCCTTAAGATCTTATCCTCCTACACCAACCTAACTACTTGCACTCTTATGTGTTGACTCACTATCGGTGATTACGAGACCACAATGAGCTTGTTTGCGCCATACCAATTAACATTGCCTGCGGCGATCTTGGCAGTGCTTTGAAGGAATGTCAGATCGGTGAGGCTGGGGTCATAGCTAACAGTCATCACCGCCTTCTGAGGCTCGGATGCACTCGGTGAGAATTGCGGCAGTGTGGGGATTCCAATGGCAGTCGGAGGTTTGTAGACGATGAGAAGCTGGGCTCGGAAATTCTCAACGGCCTCAAAACGCTCTGGCCCTGTAGCGGTGCCTGTATTGTTGAAGGAAACGCTGATGGTGGCACTCTTTGGCAAGTTGGCTTGTTCAGCCTGGTTGACCTGGTAGACCGTGTTCGTCAGTGGTGATGTTGACGCCCCTATCCTTCTGTGCTTACATTCTCACCGGTATTATGGTTGTGCGTAGCCATGGCAGCAGTCAAATCTCTGAGTGCAACTAAGGTGTTCTAGGGTTTGAAAAGTGGCTGGGGGAAGTACTCCTGGTCTAAGGAGAAAAGAAGATGTAATGAACCTGAGGCGCACTTACGCTATTGATCGATGGGATTCCTGTCCTTTATACTTCGTAGGTCCTCCCATTTGCCTATTGAGAGTATGATGTGTCAATACCGAATTCAAAAAGGTCACATTAGGGTTTGTCGAGTCCTGGTCAAGGAGACTAGTATGGATAGAGACCCGGCCGAGGAAGCTTCAGTTACAACAAGAAAACGTATTCGTATCTCCAACAAAGCTGCATGTGTCAGTTCTAGGTCGACATTCTTTGAGAAGAATGTAGGAGCTGAAAAAAGAAAAGTACAGTCTAGAACGTTCATGACATCAAAGGTATCATCGAGGTGTAGTCTGATCACATCACTCAGCCAGCCACAAAGTAGTTATCTATCACGCACATGCATATGCGACTAAAATAGTTGAGCGTTTCGGCACTCACGGCTGCGATTCAAATCCATCATACGACAGCAAGGGTACGTACATAGCATTTCTATATCGCAAGTTGTTAACATTCCGTTACCTTTACTGATCAAAAGGCTGGTGACTACCTTGTAGTCCATAAGTGGACTTGCAATGTCGAGAATCTGCACCTGGGATGAACACGTTTTCATCTATAATATTACGAAACAGTAAAGCCTGGCTTTAGTTGTGTTACGGGAACGTTAGTAATTCTCCATCTGACGTGAGAGCAGATAGTGATGTTCCATGCATTCTTTGCCAAGGCGAGGCAAAATATATTCGGATCTGTCACCCTACCACAGGCGTAAGAGAAAGTCAAGTCAAGGACGCCAACGAATTCTAGATCACGTTTTGAGAAATGTGAAAGCTGTAGGTTTCAGGTGCCGGGCTGAACTGCAGCCCAAACGATGGCGAGGCTGGCTGAAAACATGTTTTCACAGATACATGAATAGTCCAATCTGTGTCGGGGCAGCTGACTAGATATGTGATATCGAGACAAAGACGCAGCAATCGACCCATTTGCAAATGGGTCGAGGAGAACCACCTCTTCCCTCAGGAGACTAACTCCTTTTGAGTGCAGTGCATTAAACATGTCCCGAAGGGTGATCATGAAGGCGAAATAGCCAATCAAATGGTTAGATGACAACAAATAGTGTGACCAGCACGAGCGGCCACATTCCGGAGTCCTTCGCCGGGCGCCACTAACTCAGGCCGTGAGATTCACACCAAGAATCTGCATTTAAACAGGAAATACGGATACAGTCTCAAATACGTGCTAAATTATGCAATTGAAGTGACAATTCGTCACTTATCAGCGGCGTAGCTGGTGGCGTTCAGGATAGATCTACACCTGCGAGGCAGGCAACAAGAACACTCATTTGTGGTGGCCCAAGACATTTTCTGAGCTAGCACATAATCAGCAGAGAACGTTTTCGAGAGCCTTCGTACCTTTGTTTATGGTCCCAGATGCTGTATTCAACTAGGTCACACAAATATGCTCGGCAACTAGGATAACCGAGTGCATGCTAAACATTAAACCTCCCGATATAGCCCTCAGAGCCCTAGAAGGCAATCCTGAAGCACTATGTATTCATATGCCCATCAGTTTCGAATGATTGCATCTTGCAAGGATGTGACCTACCCGCTGCTCGCTAATTTAAACTACCCATTGGTTCGAGCCGGGGGAGGCCAACTAAGCAAGCAACGGGTATAATGGATGGACCAGTCCGAACCTTTGAACCCTAGAAAAGTATTTCTCTGTACTTTATGCAAAGAACAACATCCATGGGCGCAAAAGGTGTCCTGCTGGTCTCAGTATGAGGCGTCGATAGTCTTTTGCGCTAGACCGGTCTGAATACAGTTACCGCCTTTTACGCCATGTCTCAATACACAGTGGGATTTGAATAGACCTGGCTCCTCTGCATCACGCACGTATAAAAAGGCAGGTCGCTCAGCCATCAGAAGCAACTTCCTTCATAATCCAAGCATCAAAGAACCATCAACAACCACAGTCACCTTAAACTTTCATACATTCTTCAGTAAGCCTTAAATCAAATACCATGGGCACCAAGCAGATCAACATCTCCTTCACGGACGAACAGGTCGTGGAATACAACCGCGCGGGCTACGTGCTTTGTTTTAGTGCTGGTGTTGCAGGGAATACCGAATTCAACGTTGTCGCCAAAGCTGACAGTAAGTCGCACATTGCAGAATTGAATTAAAGATGAAATTGACTTTCCAACAGCCATTTCCACCGTCTTCAACATTACTTGGGAAGACCAGTTCCAGATCGCCGCCACCAAGGACGAATTCAGCGATGGAGGTATGAATTTTGTTTTGGATGTGTAGATTTACCCTAACAACCTCCACAGCCATGTTCAACCTTTACACTACACCCACGCCCATCCAGTTCAACGAAGCCTACACTCTCCCTGCCAACTGGACCGATGGTGTGGTTTTGGCTGATGTCCTTCCCACAGCCAATTCCTTTGCGTTTGTGAACCAGACTAGTCGCGCGTCTGCAGTTATCTTCAAAATCATCAACGGCAAAAGTCAGCCTTTCTTTATCAGCGCCAACCCTATTCCCAAGGACGCTACTGAGGTGATGACGCCTAAGTCTACCGTTGCACTCTGGTTCCAGCAAAACGTCGAGACTGGAACTATGGTATTTGTCAACACAGATGAACTTTCGACCTTTGACTTTCATGACAAGAGCAGTCTTGACTTGACCTGGAATGGCTCTCAGTTTGTCCCAAGTTCTTAGGACGTTCTACAAAGAACTACAATCGGCCTAAATGATCATTTTAGCTAGATTCGATACTATTGAGACAAGGGCAGTGTAGTTTCAACATAACCTTTTCAACAAATAATTAAACTGTAAAACCGATCGTCGTATTACTAAAATGCTATATCTCTAAATAGGTTTAACGCTTACTCTAGTTTACTTAGATAAACTGCCTACTATTTTATCTACCAGGCTTTACTAGGATAATTGGACTAGACGCTGAGTCATGATTTAGACACTAAGCAAGCCCTGACTCTTATCGAGTATATAACTTTAACTTATAGCTATTATAGTTATAGCAGTAAAGTAGTACTAAGAAGTAAGAATTAATACCAGTCTGTGGTCAGTTACGTGGAGATCAACCCCCGGCAGGACAGTTTCGAGGCGCACACAGGCAGTTCCGTAGCCAACGGTCTGGCAACAGGTCTGGCAGCTCTCATCATCGAGTGTGTGAGGTTGGGGTTATCTATAACAGAGAGTTAGAAATGATGAAGGTCAAGGAGGACCTCAAGTACAAGGGCCTTTTCATCGACCAAGAAGACTTAAAAAGAATTCAGGATCCGACGGGAATGACATATGCGTTGAGCTAGATAGGTACGGATGTTAACACATAGAACAAGTACATCGAGGTTTGGAAGACGTTCAGTGACTCCGCAGATGAACTTGCACGAAGCGGTACCTCAATTGATCAACTGGAACTCATTGCAAAGCTTGCTGTGATTCCTTGAAAAGCGGAATGTATTAGGCAGATAGTGTTTATGTTATATTTCGGTTTCATTGTATACGCCCTGCCCTATGGTAAATACCAGGGATAACAAGGGACCTATAACCATTCATTATCAGGAAGAGGTTGTACTTCCAAGCAGCGTCTGGCAATCTGCTGGGAGGGTGACAAAGAGCAGGTTTTGGTAGGTGCTTCTGTACCTAAACGGTTGAGCCGCCAGCAGGATCTTCCTGCATCAGGGCCAAGGTCAAGAGCACGTGCAAGCATAAGAGGGTAGTCGGCTTAATACCTGCTTCATCTCTTGTCTCTCAGACAGGACGGGATCTGTGACGATGTCATCGTGAATCAAACTCGAATCTATTTATTTGTCGTTTATATGCTTGAAGACCTTCCTGTATCCAAACCCTCTTTCTGCAACCACTCTCTCCACCCAGCATTTTTAAGAATATATCTAACTCTCGCCTCAAGCCACTCCGTGTTTCCCCAGAATCCCCACGACGCTTGGAAGCGACACCAATCAACAAGAGCACACTCCCAATGCCGAACAAGAGTGTCCCAATCATAATCCAAAGGTTCCTTGTCAGAAGGCCGACGGCTCAATAAGGTCTCGTGGTAGAGGTACAACAAGGCCTTTTCACCGCTATCCATGCCCATTTCTTCAGGCAAGGATGGACAGTCTGTTAGCATATCGAGGGGGACAGAGCATGTAAACAACTTGGCGAGATCGCAAACTCCAAGCCCGAGACCAACGTATTGAAAGTCGAAGAAGCAAACGTCATCTCCTAACTCGGTAGTGAAGAGATTCTCAGACTTGACATCGCCGTGAATCAACGTCTCGAAGGGTCGACCAGTTGGTGTGAGGAAATCAGCTACCATTTCAGCGGTAGATTTATCCGATCCTTTAAAAGGAGCGCAAAAGGCATCTGACCACTCGGAGTATGTATCGCCAGCAAGGGACTTGTACTCTGTGCGTCGAGTCGCGAGATAAGTGTATCCTCCGTTCAACCATAATTTGCTTCCTCCAGGTTGACCTGCATCTCGTCGCTTGTACTCATCCAGAGGAGGGAGGAGATATTCGTCCAAGTTTGCGGGTAGGAATTTCCACGAGTTGCTGTGGAATTTGGCGAGCCACTCCAGGGCAGACTCAACTTGTCGTGGATTCAGAACAGATCGTTTCCCTCCTTCCACAGGGAACTTGACTCTCAAATCGGTGAGAATTGTAGCAGTGAGGCCCCGTAATTCTCCATCGCCATTCTTAGACTTCAAGCTCGACGTCAGGCAGTGAGCCATTGCGACGTCATCATCCAACTGAGGAGCAACATGTTCGTAGAAATACTGCTCAACATCGTAACTCAGTATCTTGCGTAGATGCCCTTCATCCGTTGGACCAGGCGGCGGCGATATAAGCTTGAGAATCAGAAAGAACGTATTGTTTGACTCGGCTGCATGCAGGTACTTGCGCACTCTGCCCGCTGTTTCGGCATCCTTTGGTTTTGCGGTGAGAGCGCAGATATGACCATAACCAGCCCACAGCGATTGAATCTCTTGGAAAGATGTGATCTTCAAGCCTTTAGGCTCTAAAAGGACCTCGGCGACACGTCGGGAGCTTGTTTCCGCCATTTTTAGTTTGACATGAGGTTATCACGAAGTTAGAGTCGATCAGTCACGCTACGTCATTGAAGCTGAGCTGATCGGAGCGGATTATCATTTCGGAGCGGGGCATTTGAACCTGGAGGCCTCGGTTCAAGCAATGCTACGTGAAGTTGCAGTCGAAGGCGAATTCTCTGCAAAAGGATTGCAATTGGGAAATACCTACTTGATTGAGCGATATACACGAGAGGAAGTGGCATAGCCTCGTAGATCCATGTTCTGATACAGAGGATGCCTAGCGAAATGATAGGGCTGAATAGCGACCTCTGCCAAGATCCAACAAAGGCATGGCGGTGAACATGGGGGAATGCCTGATTGATTGACGTAGGCTATGCTCACCAATTGAGCAGCTATTCATAAGGTCCGTTGCTCTGAATGGACAGTAGACAGCCACGTCGACAAACTTGGTCAGATTAGCCGGCCATCGCAGAAACGGGCTACCTCAATTCCAGATCAATTCCCCCTTTGATACCACGCCTCTCTTGAAATACCATAACGGGATGGTAGTGGCGGCGGAAAAACAAGCATAAACTGCCACCAAAACAAGCTTGTCAGACGAGATGATTGACTCGCTTACCCCTGTCCCCCAGGGCTGAGCTGCAAGCAAGGGTTGCCAGTGGCGTTTGCAGGGGAATGTCACTGATTATTGGACGACGTGGTTCCTGAGGTTGAATTGGGATAAGGATAAATATTCAGCTCATTTCCCGACTTCTGCAGACTTCAATTCTCTCATACAAACAAGAATCTTTACTATGCGGACGTCAATTACTATCAGTCTTCTCGCCCTCGCGCCATACGTGGCTGATGCGGCAAAGAGCACTACCAAATACTCTACCGAAACTGTCTTTTTACCTCAGAGAAAAACTGGAAGTGCGACGAATATTTACGCATCCCTTATTACGGAGACCGGCTCAAAGACGGAATATCTCCTCGCTTGTCAGACAAACTTCGGTACTTCATACTCCTGCGATGGAGACTTTCACGGTATTACTGTGACTTACGAAGAGTCGAGCATGAATCTTGCTGTCAGCTCAACAACATACGACTGCTCCCTGGGCTCAGGCTCAGCTGTTTGCGCGACTATTACTGCTGCTCAGACTGAGTCCGTGGAGTCGCGAACTATTCCCTCGTCGGAGAGTGAACGCTGGATGACGCCTATTACTTTTGTTGACCTTAAGAAGAGAAAGACTACGAGTACCAAATCAACGGCTAAAGCAACGGAGACGGCGAGTAATAAGCTTTGCAAGAGGAAGACTCCTCATGGAAGTTCGGACTCTGGGGACAGTGGAAGCAGCGGAAGTAGTGGCAGCAGTGGCAGCGGTAGTGACGACAGCAGTGGTTCTAGCAGCGGCTCCAAGAGCGGATCTGGATCTGCTGCCGATGATGACGATGATAGTGGCAGTTCGTCCGCGAGCCCTACTAAGAAGAAGAACAATGACGATGATGGATGTTCAGCTGGGTCTATAACTTCGTGGAGTTGGGGAGTTATGGCTGTTGGACTTGGTGGTTTCCTTGGTATCAACTTGGTATAAGAAATGCCCTCGTTTGTTTACTTCACTTGAACATATTTCTGGAAATAACATATCAACCACATTACCGCGGGACTTTTGAACGAGATGCCTCAGGGGTGATTACACTAGTAGGCCATGCTGTGTCTAGTGCACACGCGCCGTCCAACAGCCTTTCTTGTATAGCGAGACACTAGATGAGATTGGATACGACTCATGTCGATCACATCAGATTCGTTGTCTACGGCTTTAACCAAATGTTCACTCATCATCGCTCACCATTTATTCAATCCCGACTCCTCAATAACAATAATAGCACTCATTACATAACAGAACAACACCCGCTCTGTCCCATCATCCTCCGTCTCAGTTCCGGCGGCGGCGGCGGTCCCCTCGCCGCAACTCCAAACTGCGCAATCCTCACCGGATACCCCGGATTCCTCCTCAAAAAGTCCAACGGATCATACATCGGCTTCGTAACCATCGCCAACACCTCCTCATAATAATTCAGCATCGGCACGAACCGCTTCGTATGCGTGAAGCAGCGTTTCTTACACCTATTCGCCGGATACGCATCAACAGTGGTCTTCGTCTGCACACCGTTTTGCGCCCGTTTGCTAAACCAGAATTTTTGGTTGTGTTTCCAGAAGTCAATGACGTGGACCTGGAAGTTGTACAGATCGTATGCTGCGAGGCTTTCGTACGTCCAGCGTGGTTGAAAGGGACTTTCGGGGCCTTCGGCGGTTGGACTGTAGGGATGGGGGACTGTGGAGGCGAGACTTAGATCGATGAGGGTGCCATCGATGTATTGCTCTGGCTTCAAGTCGCGAACGACTATACCCAGAGGATGACTTGTGAAGATCTTTGAGCATTCGGTTGAAGTGTTTCACTGCTACCATCTGGTCGTACGTAACGCGTTGCTTCGAATCGTGCCAGGGAGTCATTTCAACTCAGTCTTTGACGATGCCGTATAGTAGCCCAGGGGGAAATCCGTTTAATTTTTGCGCACCTCCAGCAGCGAGTTTTCTTCTAATCTATCTTGCTGTGAGGGCAACCCATCCGTAGACTTTAACAGCGATGGCTTCGGCTCTCTGCTTCTTAAGTCTACCGAAAGCACGACACTCGTTCTCAAGCGGTGAGAAATACCAGTCAAATCCATCACAGCAACTCCACGATCCTTTCTGGCCGCAGATATCTCTAGTGTTGATATCATTCGGAGGTGTGGTGACTTGAAAGCTTTAGGGATAGTTTGCTGGAAAGTTGATAGGGACTTACGAATTTTATGGCGTAGAGATGGCGGCCGATGCGTGCCTTTACGATAGTGCCGTGAGCGGAGTCGGTGTCGAGGGCTTTCAGGAATGTGACATTGGGAGCCATTAGATTGCCGTCGTAGGGAGGGAGTTTTGGCCCTGGTTCTTGGGGCAGCCATGGCTTCGGTTTTGCCATGGCTTATGACATGGCTGATGACACGGGGGTGACTAGCGAGCTGGACGCCGTCAAAGTGAAGCTATTGAGCATTGCAAGGGTATTTGTAGAGGAATATGAGATTTTTCCTGTGGAGGACAATCAACTGGAATTTATCCGAGTATCAAGGTTTAAAGAAGGTTCTTATCTCAACGGGTGATACTGGCGAGACGAAGACTCTTGTCTCAGTGCTCATGATATACTAACGATTGAGCCTGCTATTCAAGCGAGGTGACATTCATCAGTCTTCCCCAAGCAATTCCAACAGGAATGATCTCATACAATCTACATATCAGACCTTTCGAGGCCGGTCTCAAGATGCAGTGCTCGATGACCGCGTTCATGGTGCCACATGAATTTAAGCTAAAATCGTTGAGGCAATTTACGGCGTTACCAAGCACATCCACGCGCTGTGATATAAGGTTATCTATCAAGCCCTTAGAGAGTGACACATGTCCAGAAGTCTCAATGGCCATTCGACATGCAAAAGCCCTGCATCCGACACTAACTCTTTACAACACCTATGTAAAACTTCTATTGGCTCTCATACATGTCGAAGAGTTTAGATCGAAGAGTTTAGATCGAGTAAGCAGTAGCTGCGCCGCTCAGCAGGCACGTGCCGTCACAGAAATTGTGAGATAAAGATAAGCAGAGCAGAGAATCTTACTCAAGCGTCATCTGTTGACTTTCAACCTGCTGACTCATTCAGAAATTTAAAAACAACTCAAAATGTCGGAGGCAGTCTACTCAACGCCAGAGTGGTATCTCAAAGCCCAGGATCAAGACGTGAGCAGTGACATAGGCCGGCTAACCATTTATCATCTCGGTTTCAAGCAGGCAGCAGAAGGGAAACTGATATTCCCGCCAGTAGACTTCTCGACGAAGCCTCGAGCTGTACTTGACGTCGGGACTGCGGATGGTCTCTGGATGCGCGATGTTCAGTCTTCGATTCCAAAGCCAGCTCAAGGTGAACATACCTTTATCGGCACTGACATCAATAATTCATTCTTTCCAACGGAAACCACGGATGATATCACCTATGTGAAACAAGACATCAAAGATCCTCCGCCAGAATCATGGCATGGATCTTTCGATCTCATCAACATGCGCATGATTCTGATCGCCGCTGGGTCCGCCTCATCTCAACGCGCCGTAGTGAATCAGCACATCAAACTTCTCAAACCGGGCGGATGGATCCAGATCGGCGACTGCGATCGTATCTGTCCGACTCCGGAGGCTGAGAATCCGAGGTATCACGATATGTTTGCGTGTATCAGAGCTGTTTGCCAAGCCTCAGGTCTAGATCCTCTTGAAGCGCCTAATATGAAGTCTTGGCTAGTTGAATCTGGGCTGGAAGATGTACACGAGATCACGGCTATGAGAGCGGTTGGGAAGAGAAATATAGATGAGGAGCTGGGGAGGTTGGGAGTCGGAGCGGATTTGATTATTGCCAAGGGGTTTGCGGTTGGTGCTAAAGGTCAGTCGAGATAGGATCTGAAGATACGGGGCTAACATTGATAGGGTTGGATCCTCCTTTGAGACCGTTATCGGATGAGAGGCTGAATAATCTTGTACGAGATCTAGAGAGGGAGTTGAAGGATACAGGGGCTTACTTCCCCATGCGCTTTATTTGGGGCCGAAGATCAATGTAAGGATCAGCTCAGTACAATGGCCGCTGTTCTAGCTTTGGAGAGTACTTAATGCGAAGTGGCGATACCACCATAATCAAGAAATGCATTGACACATGACCAATAGCTAAAGATATGGCCTTATTTCATATATGCAAATCTATATCTAAGACCTCAATTACCTACTATTGAGGGATACTGTATGTAGAAATGCTTCTATCATATACTAATATATCAAGGAAGCGCAATGCGACACAGCGGCTTGATAATATTCTCAGAGAATCCATCCTGAAACCCAACATCCCAGTCGAGTTTGCTCTTAACACAATATCCCAAGCATCCTTCAACAGCCCTGACTTGATTTGGGAGCAGCATTTCCGCCCTGTCTTCACCGCTCATTCTCAACCAGCGTATCGCCCCGGCTATCCGCTCACTATCCGAGCACATGTTCCCTTCTCTATAACTTTCAGCCCAACTTTCGAGAGATTTGTGATGGAAGATTTCGAGCAGCAGGATAGCTAGCTCGAGCATGGTCGACTGAATAGCCTGAGTATCCAAGCTCGGTCGGCGCTGGGAGTCGCGGAATATTGCTCCATCTACGGCATTCTCCAGGTATGGGGTGCATGCTATGGTAGCTAATGCATTCGTGCTTTGGACTGGAATTTTGATGGCTTTGCTGTTCCAGCGTTCAGGGCACCAAACCGTTGTTCTTAGCTGCAACACTGAACATGCAACATTTAGGGCCAGAACTGTCTGTTCGAGAGGAAGCATCCGAGTCTCATGGTTTATCTCGGCGTCCTTTAAGAACCGTGTCAGAGAGACAGTTGCCTCGCATGGCTTGCAGGCCTTCACTTCTTCCGATAGCTCCAGCGTATTTGGGGTAAGTTCTAGGGTAAGGACTTGTCCCTGAACCCTGGCGTTCTGGGCATTGTCGCAAATGCTTCTGATGACCTTGCTGGTCGGGCTGCATTCGAGATACCTGCTTACCTCTATCCGGGGAATAGGTAGACCTCCTATTTCTCTTGTCGGGGGCTTAATCGGAGCATGCGGTATAGTAACAGGATAAGAGCAGGCCTTAAAATACCTAGCCTATAGGTATCTATAGGTACCTAGTTAATTAAAGTAAGTACTTAAAAATACTTAATTTAAATACCTACC